>JAYESA010000004.1:322325540-322613040 GCA_036927795.1 Iris macrosiphon
GGCAACAATCTAAGACTCAGCATCCAATGCATTTTGGTTATGAACTATTAGAAGAAAGATATGAAATCAGGAACTGTAAATACAACAATCATCGACTGCTTGACTAAGAGCACCTGTGATCCAGACATTGTGTATGAGTCCACCAGTATGCGAATAATTTCAAGAAATTGGCAGTGCATATCCTCCCCAAAGTCCGTTACCATACCTTTGACCTGCAGAAACCAATTTCTTTGAGCTATAATTTATTACTCCATGAAAAAGAAGTTATTTGCGGGAACCAAAAATAATAGAGAATGAATGCAGGAGGCATCATCGATTATAACACTGTTCCAAAGCAAATCAAGTGGCAAATAATAGCCCATGGAAGTGTATAAAACGGGTGGTGGCCACAAAATTCTGAGTAGGCATGCACTTCTCAGTTTATGCAGAAAGGGGCTCCAGGCCAACATAATGAAACCTCTTGAGATGCATTGAATTCCAACATCACACAAATTCTAGTGTACTTAATATATATTATACCGCATATACTAATTCACTGCAAATAATAGTTTGATGTAAGATAAGCCATCCATATCATGTGTTGTTACATTTAAATCATGTTGGTGCAGCTATTAAACAGGTAATATACCAAGAAGGGTTCTATTTGGTTGGCCAGGGAGTCGGAGGGAAACATGGTACACCATTCATCCCAATGTACAGAATGTTAATTAAATATCGGACTAGTGCTGAAATATAGAGGTGAAAGGTACCAAAAGATTAGCACAAGCAAAAAAGGGTACCTTATAAATCTTGATGTGGCCCATTAGGTAACTTATTTCTCTTGCTCATTATATAAACAAACAGATCAATGGCCAGTATTAGTTCTTGCAAGTCAAATTATTCAACTAGCTGCTTGCAGACAACAATGATGGAACAATCCGGTGTACATTTTTTGGCAGCAATAACTACAAGCAGTGAAATGGTATGTAGCATGCAAATGTTGATAATGGAAACTTTTCAGTACTTGTTCAAAAATATCTCGTCATCCAACTCTCACGAATTTTATCTCACAGCCAATATTTATTTGCAGTTAATGCTAAGGAGGTAATAACTTAAAGGCACCTTGCCACCGGTAAAGTAACATATTGCCTAAGCAAAAGGGATATATGCAAGGGCATGGAATTAAAAGCAATATAAATTCTCACTGCCCAGGTTATCTATGTCCAAATTGAGCCATTCAGCACCAATGCCATCCCTCAACTTACTTTCATCCCAAGGCATCTTAACTACACTCCAAGGAGTATCTAAAGGCTGTTAGCATTAAAGGTACAGGCTCAGCAAAAATATGCACAGAAAAGGTATGCTTCTTATCTCAGAATGAAGCATGCACATCAAGTTGGTGAGGTGAAAACTGGTTCTGCCACTAATCCAGGACAGTTCCTTAAGTTTGCATGGTCTCAAATCTATATTGTTCCGTCTTCTCAATATTAAATTTACATAAAGTAAGCGTATATAGAATTCAGTTATTTTGTCTTCTTTCACTCTTATCAATTTTAAGTTCCTTTAAATAGGTGCTTGCCTGCTCCCAGATCCCCTTGGCTAGTCGACTAGCCTGGGTGCCTTCCAGATCACTGAAAAAGGCATTGCTTGATATAACCTCGAAAATCAAAACTATCAGCATGTAACAAACAATGAACAACCTGAAGGTTCTGACCTGCAACCTGAGAAGAAATGATATCATTGGCAGAAATACGAACTAGTGCACGTCAAAGTACACTGGTAACCTATTATATTCTATGACAAAGGTAACTCGTAAAAAAAGAAATAGGCAGAAAAAATATAAGATTAAGATGTAATATATACACAGCATGTATAAACTATATATATCAACAATTAAACCAAAGTCAAGCTAAGTCATTGTGTGTATCCAAGTTAGATTCTGTCACATAAATTTATTATTTTTAATATTTGTCATTTTGCTTACCAAAAGTCTAAGAAGGGAATTTCCTTCTTGTTGTACGACATACGACCTCAGAAGGTTGGGATCCTGGTTAAGGAAGAGGATGAGAATCTCTGTTCTGAACTCCTCATATATAATCACAGAATAAAAAGGGTCAGTCCATATAGTATTAACAAACTCGGCTTAGAGATGCATTACCAATAAATAAACTTCATTGACATACAAGAATAACAATTACCCTGTAGATAGGAGCTGTCTATCTTCACTCTGAAATATGTCAGTAATGATGTCAAACATGCCTTCACCAGCAAGATCCCTATCAAAAATAAATTGAAAATTGAAAAACCAACAAATAAGATATCACCAATAAGAAATTTTCAGATTAAGAAAAAAAAAAAGGTTTGTTTAAAGCTATGATAACTGATTAGTTTACACTTTACAGTAGATACTGATATGCAGTGATAAAAAGAATATCAGCGAAGACAGAAGTTACAATATTCATTCAATCCTTTTTAGGCCCTTCCTAAGTAATAATTATGTTAAAATATATAAGACACAATTTTGACAACTTTACACAAGCTGACTAATAGTGGTATATAAAAAGATCATGAAAGGCGGGATTTTCTGCATTAAAATTTAAAATTCAGGGTTACCCTTAAAATTTCTGCATACTTATATTAATGATGCATTATTAATTGACTTTTCCTAATACAAGGAGCAACATAATGCAACCTACCGCAATAGCCTCAGTTGTTGTACAAGCTGCAAACTCTTACTTAGTGAACAAAACTCATGCAAGAACAAAACCTGACAAAAAAGAGCAAAAATCAATTGATAAAAATAGAAGACAATACAAAGATGCATATTTCACCATTTATTAGCATTCACCATCAAAAACCTAATATACAAAAGCATTACAAATGAATATCATGTTACCAAATTCCTTTTAGATTCCGATGAAGTGGAAGGTGATTCCATCCTCGCAAAGAGTTCTTGAATAAAAGATGTGTCATCCTTCAACAAAGAAATAATCTACAAAGAAAAAGGAAAAAAATGAGCCACAGCACATGCTTTAAAATTGTTAATAATAATAATAAGTTAAGATTCTTACAATGGCATTATTCCCATGAATTATGGAATTGAGACTTGCTATTGTTGCCTCATCTAACACTCTTGGTAAAATCACATCCTGTGAAATGGGTGCTGCAACAACTGTAAGACAAAACATGCAAAGACACTTCACAATTGAGCAAATATTTTACAGACCTTTATATAACCAACTCTGTAGGTTTGATGTATCTTCGAAAGTACTGATGAATCTTTAATAGGGATGGCCTGCGAGTAAAATCAACCTTTAGCAGATGAAGTAATGGCTGTAGTATCTCACACAAGAATTTCAAAAAGTTACCTCCTTGAACACCACATGTTCTTTTAGAAAAGAACGATGATGCTGCACTTCTGGCACTTCAGGATCATCTGAACAAAAAAAACAGAACGGCACATGCTCTCCTTGATTAATCCAAACAAATGGCTAAAAGAAAAACAAGATACTAGCATCATTACTTGTCATATTAAGCAGTTTCCATTATGTGCATGGTGCATGGCTGGTTATCAATTAATCTGAATTCCAGGCCAACTAATCACAATTATGAGACCACTTGAAATTTCAGATAAATGGCCAATAGTCAATAGGAGCGGACAATTACTCGACTGATTAACTGCGTGTTAATCTTTGCATCAGAATACCAACATATCAAGCAGTACTGCATGACGTCCGTCATACAAATGTTAAGAAACATGTGATAATAATTCAAGAAAAATACCAGAAATCCACTACAGTTTGAAACCTATAGAATTACCCTCATGTTGAATTTGGACCTTTCGTCCCATGGTGTTTGGTAGATGGTTAGGTCCATAAAAAAAAACCAAAATACCCTTTGTTCTAAAAAAAAGCCAAAAAAGAAAAACTAAAAACATGGAAAGGTTTGTCTTGCAAACCCCTTCTTCCTCATCCTTCCCCCAGCGAGCACCACTGCCGACCCCCTCGCCCTGCCAAAAAAGAACAAAGCTAAAAACATGGAAGGTTTTTTTTTGCAAACCCCTTTTCCTCATCCTTCCCACACTGCGAGCACCAGTTTCACCTTCCTTGTCATGCAAAGTGATAGTAGCAAAAAAGATAAAGACAGTCACAGCAGGAAGAACAGAAAGTGTGTGGGTGAGTCGTTAGCATCGACTGTGTACCCTGCTCCAGATCGGGTTGCCAAAAGGCTTGCAGCAAGGGATCCTCGCGAGAGGGGGAAGAGGAAGGGAGTAGGCGAGGAGAAGAGGGAGATGTTTCCCTTCCACCCGCCTGTTGCTGCATCTTGCCTTCACAGGTTTGTCATAGAGATACAGGGGAAAAGAATAGGAGAGAAGGAGAAGAGATGTAGGTGGTCAAGAAGGTGACTATAGTGGCGGAAGAATAAAAGATTATGCAACTTTTTCAAATAATAGAAACAAATAACCCTCAACCCGCACTAAAACTCTAATGTTTGGTGCATTGGCAAGGGCTTTACGTTTTTAAAATATTATCAGAGCAATTCTGGTATGAATCTCCCCTCCGAGCATTTTTAAGCAGGTTTTACAATATATATATATATATATATATATATATATATATATATATATATACACTTGCGTGAATCTAGCTCTGATAATAACAGCCCCAATGAAAAGACTTGATGCCCTAACGGCAGATCTGACAATAACAGCCCCTCCGCTCGCATATCCGGTGCCAAAGGCCTCCTCCAACGCTGGCAGCTCCTCCATACTAAGCTCTCCCGCTGGTATTGCCTCCCTGTGCGGATCCGGTGTAGACAACCCCTATACGTGCGGATCAGACGCCAGCATGGGGACTAAATGGCATGGCGGCAACTAGGGTTGGGGGCACTAAATTGGTGTTGGGTTTCTTTTCGATCAGTTGTGTAGACTTGTGAAGATTGTGACAAATGTATTCGGATCCTAAAGGTCAATAGCATCAACAGCATAGGAGCTCTATTTTGGTAAGCTATGATTAATAGTTTGAAAGGAAAAAAAGATGCCAATAGAGTTCACAAGGATGCTTAAAATGTTCGTAACTACAGTAAATTAAAACCCATTTTATCCATTATGAAATGGACAGGCCATGTCAGCATGTAACCCTTTCTATCCATTATGGAGGAGAAGAGATGTAGGTGGTCGAGAAGGTTCCTATAGTGGTGAAAGAAAAAAAGATTGCAACTTTTTCGACTAATATAAACATATAACCCTCAACCCGCACTAAAACTCTAGAGTTTTGGTGCATTGGCAAGGGCTTTATGCTTTTGAAATATTATCAGAGCAACCCTAGTATGAATCTCCCCTCCGTGCATTTTTAAACAGGTTTCATTAAAAAATTATAATTGCGTGAATCTAGCTCTGATAATAACATCCCCGATGAGAAGAGCAGATGCCCTAACGGCATATACGACAATAACAGCCCTTCCGCTCACAGATCAGGTGCCTGTAAGGCCTCCTCCGATGCTGACAACGCCTCCGTAGTCCGTACTAAGCTCTCTTGCTGTTATTGCCTCCCTGTGAAGATCCGGTGTAGGCAACCCCTACACATGTGGAACAGACGCCAGCATGGGGACTAAATGGCATGGCGGCAACTAGGGTTGGGGGCACTAATTTGGTGTTGGGTTTCTTTCCGATCAGTTGTGTAGACGTGTGAAGATTGTGACAAAGGTATTGGGATCCTAAAGGTCAATAGCATCAGCAGCATAGGAGCTCTGTTTTGGTAAGCTATGATTAATAGTTTGACATAAAAAAAAGATGCCAATGGAGTTAACGAGGATGCTTAAAATGTTCTTAACTACAGTAAATTAAAACCCATTGTATCCATTATGAAATGGACAGGCCATGTCAACCATTTATTCGAGAATGTTACACAAAATGGTTAATGAGAGTAGGGCTGTAACATGGACAGGACAGTCCGTTGTCCGTACGACTCCGGCTGGATAAATGGTTTGACCGTGAACAGTCCAATTTAATTAATGAACAGAGCCTGAACATTTTTCTGGGTCCGTTTAGAATTCGAATTCGGGTCCGGTCATATCCTTGTCCGGTCCAAAATTTTAATTATGTTCGAAAAAGTCTAGACTTCAAGTTAATTAGGAGCTTTAACACATGAGTATACTCCCAATGGAACACATGGGAACCATGAGAACATGATAAGTCACCTAAATTATTTAGTGGTCCACTCAACTAAACCCCCACCATCCCTTTTACATAGCATTGGAACTAGCTAATATGGTAGCTTGCTGCAGAAGCACACAAAAAAAGTTTCTTCTCTTTATGACTCCTCAGTTCCCCCAACTCCTAGCCCCTTTGGTCCCCACCCCCTGACACCTCGGTCCCCCCACCTCCTGACTCATCGGTTCACCCCCCCCCCCCAACCAGTTTTTATGTCATTCCAAATCAAAAAGAGCAAAGAGAAAACAAGAGTAAGAGAGAAAAATAGAGAGCAAATATCAGCCATCTCCTTCTCCTCCTCCCTCTCTTCCATGGCTCCGCCCGCGGCTCCTCCATGCACTCCGCCGCACGTCCTTCCAGATCCGACCATCCCTTTTCCGATGCTCCTCCTTGCCCTCGGCCGGGCTCCGCCCGCAGCTCCTCTATGCACTCCGCCGCACGCCTTCCAGATCCGACCATCCCTTTTCCGATGCTCCTCCCTGCCCTCGGCCGCACACTGCTCCCAGATTCGACAGTCGACGCCAAGATCTGTGATGGTGAGATCGCCTCCGTTGTTCTTGTCCCAAAATTATCGGACCGAACGCTAACATGGTCCAAAAGTATCGGATGGGTCTAAACAACAAAATTCTTGTCCGAATTTAACCAAGCCGGACACAGGTCCGTCCGATTCTATTTTAGGTCCGACCTTGAACATTCAGTTGTCCGGGTCCGTCCGGTCCGTTTACACCCCTAAATGAGAGAACGAGTTGTTTAGAGTTTACGAGTTGTTGTCCGAGCTCTTGTCCGATTCTCTGATCTTGCAGTGGAAAGATCTCGCCTCTTCGATGAACTCAGAGTCTAAACTTATGACTTCGAATTCTGAGGATTGGAGTCATATTCCATTTTTCTTGGGTGGGTCTTTACCAACTTCAAAATCCAAGATTTAGGGAAGAAAAAAGAGGTGATAATGCACGATGTTAGAATTCTATTTTAAGCATCCAGTAAAGCACATTAGCATTAGTTATAAGCAGCATACAACAGTATATCAAGAATCAGGTAATTCAAAATGATTATATGTTGAAGACCAAGCAATAATAATATGCGGAAAGACCAAGAATGTGAGATGAAATGAACTTACACTCGAGGGAACCAATAACGTCTAATATAAACTCTTCTCCAAAAATTTTCTCAAAAATCTGTGGGCTATTAAGTAGAACTGCATAAAACCAGCAGCAAGAATATTGGTCACATTGTCATTATTCTAGAAAAAGAACAATATGAAACATGAATTGTATGATACAACACTAACTTATTCCTTTAATCAGTTTGAATATCATGTGAAGGCCATCCAGATTTCGCACGTCTTCACATATTCTAAAAAGATCCATCAGTTTGGGGAAAAAATCTTGCTGCATCCAAACACAGTTATATTATCTAGACATGCAAAAAAATGACATGCAAAAAAATGAACAATTGCTACTAAAGAGGAAGCCTTTCACAAGAAATGGTTCAAGTTTTATTCAGTTCAAAAGCTAAGAATAACATTCCTTACAAAAAAAAAATAACAGCCAGACCTTTCAGGTCAAATGGAGTCGCTTTTAAAGCGGTTAGGTCAAAAGCCTCGTGCGATGAAAAAGTTTCAAAACTGGCTATCAACTTGATGTCAACAGTACACTTATTCTCACAGTATTAATTTAACATAAACAAGACTATCACAAAGATAGAGTAAACGACCATAAGACACAAAAATAGAAAGAAGTCTTAAAACCAGCTATTGACTTGACGCAAACAATAACATTACTCTCGTAACATTAACTTATCCATAAGCAAGAGTATCACAAAACAGATAAAAAGACCACAAGAAACAAAAATAAGACAAACAAAGTTTTTCATTGAAACCGAGAAGCAACCCTCAAGAATTCTCCAATAACTCAAAAGCGATTAAAAATGAGGCAGAAATAAAATTCTCCTAGAAGGAACAAACCATAGGAAAGAAAACAAACAAAAATTCCATTCATCACCTTTTCTTCAACATCTCTAAATCACAAGCTCTCACAGTTAGATCACACGCATAGATATTTTGTATCTAGAAGGAACAAACCATAGGAAAGAAAACAAACAAAAATTCCATTTATGACCTGCAACACATTCCTTCAACATCTCTAAATCACAAGTTCTCACAGTTAGATCACACGCATGGATATTTTGTACCAAATATGATAGATTTAGGTTGTGCTCAGGATTCTCAGATGCCCATGTGTATATTACGACGTTTGGCATAAGGATCCTCAATATTCCTGGGAATGTCACATTCTCGTAGGCATCACAATTTCACATATCATAAGAATAGGATTCCCGCAATGATAGGTAGGAATATAACATTCTCCCTCTATCTTGGTATCTTAATTAACCATTGATTTACATCTAAGTTCCTTTCTGACTAGCACAGCCATGTAAATTCCATACCACTACACTAAAACTTACTGGGTTGTAAGCTGGATTTACGCTGCGATATAATTATTTTTATAAAATCCACTTAACATATGTGCCAAGCGAGATCTGAAGCAGAGTTTCTGCAATAGCAAAGTTTCTGCAATAGCAATATAACATGTTAAAGTCTCTGTCACTACACCAAAACAGATATGTGATAAGGGTTGAACCGTTAAGTATTTATACATTTCCAGTGAGCTAAATAAAAAATGATTAACAAACAAATTAATATTATAAATATTAAACAAGTAAACTACATAGAAATAATATATATTGTATATAAATAAAGTAAAAAAGTATAATATCAAATTTTAGTAAAATACTATTGTCTTAATATAAAATTTAATTATTCGAATAAATCTTAAAAACAATGGTAAAATTAACAGAAGTAGTGTAATCTGTGTACAATACTAAAATAAAAATTATAATCGAATATATTTCTATAGTAGATAATTCTATATCATATGAAAAAGAAAATATTTTTACTCATTCATCTAATGTTTAATTATCATTTACAATTTATAATTATTATTTAGGAATTATGTGGAAAAGTTCTTTATAGTTAGTTATATGTAATTGAATAATCACTACGTTACGCATTTGTTCCCATGTAGTGATACCACATGGTACTCTTAAGGTTGACATATATTTAATGGCTTAATAAATAACTGAATTTGTTCTATATTGATATAGTGAAGTTTGGAGATGGAGAGGAAAAGGAAAAAAAAATAGGAGAAAAGAGAATATGAGAAAGGAGATTGCAAGGGTCTTGAACCCTAGGTTGCATCTCATGTCTATTTATATTGATATGCAATACACCCACAATTACTATTATACCCTCATATGGTAAATAACCAAATAAAATAACTCTAACACCCTCCCTCAAGCAGGAGCATATAGATCAGACATGCCCAGCTTGCTACATAAATCAGAAAATGGACCACGAGCAAGTGGTTTGGTGAGGATATCATCCAGTTGATCCTCTGACCGAACATAATGAGTGGCAATATGTTTCTTCAGCAACAAATTACGAACAAAATGACAATCCATCTCGATATGCTTCGTGCGCTCATGAAACACCGGATTACTTGCGATAAACATTGCTGACTGATTATCACAATACATCTCCATCGGAATAGGAATCATAATCCCCAATTCATGAAGAAGAGACTGCACCCACATCATCTCAGAAGTTGTATGTGCCATCGCACGGTACTCGGCCTCTGCACTAGAACGAGCCACAACATTCTGCTTCTTACTACGCCACATGACAAGATTGCCACCCACAAAAGTACAATATCCAGAAGTATACCTCCTATCGCTGCAACTGGAAAGGTTTGTACAACAAACTCTTTCCAGGTGCATCCTTCAAGTATCGAAGAATGCGAGAGATAGCCTCCCAATGTGGTTGTCGAGGGGCATGCATAAACTGACTAACTACCCCAACTGCATATGTGATGTCTGGTCGAGTAACAATAAGATATATATAAGGTTGCCAACCAAACGTCTATAATATCCAACATCCTCAAATACTCCTACCCTGTCAGCATCAAGCTTGTCATGATAATCCATAGGAGTCTTAACTGGCCGACACTCCAACATCCCAGTCTCGGAGAGCAAGTCTAGAGCATACTTGCGTTGTGACAGATACACACCCTTCTTAGATCGAGCAACCTCGATTCCAAAAAAATATCGAAAAAGACCCAAATCCTTGGTATGAAACTGACGACTAAGGTAGGCCTTCAATTCCACAATTCCAGCATGATCACTCCCAGATATAATGATATCATCAACATAAACAATCAACACGATAATACCTGCTGGAAAGAATAGCAAAATACTGAATGATCTGATGTGGTGCGCCGAAAACCATACTGAATGAGAACTGAACTTGTCAAACCAAGCAGGAGGTGATTGTTTCAGTCCTTATAATGCTTTCTTCAATCGACATACGAGTTTTTCATTTCCTGCTAGAACATATCCCGGTGGTTAATCCATATAAACCTCCTCCTGTAAGTCACCATGCAAGAAAATATTCTTTATGTCCAGCTGATATATAGGCCATTGGTGATTAACAGCCACAGAAATAAAAATTCGAACTGAATTCAGTCGAGCCACTGGAGAGAGTCTCTATATAATCCACACCATATGTCTGAGTATACTCTTTGGCAACCAACCGTGCCTTGAGGCGCTCAACAGAACCATCGGGATGATACTTAACAGTGTACACCCATCTACAATCCACTGTCTGCTTTCCAACAGGAAGTGATGTAAGCTCCCAAGTCTGATTTTGATGTAAAGCATACATCTCCTCATCAATTGAACTTTTTCAACCAGAAGATGACATAGCCTACTTGTAAGTTTTAGGAATGGAAATTGAAGACAATGAAACAGCAAATGCATGAAAAGATGATGAAGCATGGTGTAATAAAACATAGTTAGAAATAAGATGCTTATTTTTTGTGGTACAAAGACATTTTTTTTCTGAGAGCAATAGGAAGATCATCTTGATCTGCAGTGAAAAGAGCAGAAACCTCATGCACGGAAGCTGATTAGTTGAGGGCTGAATTCTGCAAAACCACTGTCATGTCCTTGGATCTCTGATAAACCTGTAAATGGGGAATGGAGACAGAAATTAATTCAGGAAAGAAAGGGGTAGACTCAAAGAATGTAACATCCGCACTAACATAATATTTGCGTGACTGTGGACTGTAACAACGATAACCTTTTTTAGTACGAAAATAACCAAGAAAGACACTTCAGAGATCTAGGAGCCAACTTATCTCGATTATGTTCCAAGTTATGAATAAAAGCGACACACCCAAACACTGGAGGTAAGAAAAAAAGTGCGACATATGTATGTAATATGATAAATGAAACTTTGTTATTTAATACAGATGATGGCATACGATTAATTAGATAACATGCAATAAGAACGGCATCTGCCCAATACTGTTTAGGGACATGCATATTGAACATGAGAGTTCGAGCCACATCTAAAATGTGTCGATGTTTGCGTTCGGCTATACCATTTTGTTGAGAGGTGTGAACACAACTGGTTTGATAAATCATACCACGATCAACACAGAAACTGTTCACAGAAGATTGAGTATACTCCAAAGCATTATCAGAACGCAAAATTTTGATACGTTTATCAAACTGAACATAGACTTCATTATAAAAAGCAGATACACATTTGAAAACTCAGATCTTTCTTTCATTAAATAACATCAAGTCTTTCTGAAATAATCATCAATAATAATAACAAAATACTGAAATCCTTTCAGACTTTTTGACTCTAGACGGACCCCAAATATCAGAATGAACAAGATCAAAAGACTCTAATTGACGACTCTCACTACGACGAGGGAAGGAACTACGGTGATGCTTGCCTAACTGACAAGCCTCGCATTCAAGACTAGAAACATGACTCAAACTAGGAACAACTTAACGCAACTTAGCCAAAGACGGATGTCCCAAACGATAATGCCACTGCAATGGAGAAATAGAAACAGAAGTGAAGGCCTTTCCAGATAGATCCCAAGTAGTACAGTCCATCTTTTTCATGTCCCGAACCAATCATCTTCTTCGTCCTGAGGTCCTGAAAACACGGATTGGGAGAAAATATCATAGAACATTGAAGAGATTTGGTTAACTGACTCACAGATAACAAATTAAATGAAAAATTAGACACATATAATGAATCAAATAATGATAGTGATTGAGTAGGGTGAATGGCACATTTTCCAAACACAGGACGAGTAGACCCATCAGTCAAGATAATATTATGTTTCATGGAACTACGATTATGAAAGAGAGATGTTATACCAGACATATGAGAGCTTGCTCCTGAGTCGATGACCCAAAAGGTTGATGGTGACTGGGTTGCCACAAAAGCAGAATTACCTATATGTGCCATGGTTGCAGTATGTTAGGAGGTGGTACTAGCAAGCGCGTTCAACTTTTGGAGGATCTGTTCAAATGGAGATGAGGTATCGGACACTGAAGTCTGATTGAAACCCGAAGTATCATCTCTGGAAGCAGAAGTGGTGACCTGAGAATGCATATTTTCATCATGCACTTGATGTGCATATTCTGATTTGCCCCACTTGTCCTAACAATAGTCTTCCAAATGACCGAGCATTCCACAATAGTTACACTTCCGTGGTTGACCACGACCACCGCGACCACCAACACGACCATTGTCTCTACCACCACGGCCTCCTCCTCGACCAAAACTACGACCACACCATCTCTACTGCCACGTCCACTACCACGTCCACCACCACGACCAACAGCACTAGAAACTAGGGCAGAAGAGTCAGTACTCGGCACCACAGAACTGTCCCAGAAAGGAACGATTGAGACGGAAGAAAGTATTTGCCACCGTAGGTAACTGCTCTCCAGCAAGGATTTGAGCTTTATATGGTTCGAGCGCAGGATCCAAACCGGCTAGGATAAGTGAAACATGAAACTCTTCCTTCTGTCTCTGAGCTTCCTTCAAATCAGTAGTACCAGGATGATATTGAAGCAGTTTCTCCCACAAAGCCTTCTTTGAAGCCAGATATTCATTCACAGGCTTTCCATTTTGCTTTGTATTAAACAATAACTGGTACAACTCATAGATACGGACAACGTTTCGCTTTTGCGAATATGATTCTTCCAGAGATACCCAAATCTGTTTGCTTGATTCACACCATTGAACATTAGCAGCGATATGCGGTTCCATACTATGCCACAACCACGACATAACGTATGCATCTGCACTCATCAAATCTTCATACTCAGCAGAAGTTTCGGGCGGGGGTTCTTCCATTAAAAACTTCAACTTCTTCTTCGCCCTTAACACCACTTTGATGGACTTGGACCAGGCAAGATAGTTTGCACCATTGAGTTTCACCGCTGTAATCGACTTTTCCAATTCATCATTATAAATAACAGTAAAAGGAGAACCACCTCCGCTACCACCACTATTAACCTCGCTAGAAGATTCGGTCCCCACCATACTTGCAGATGCAACAAAAAGACGAGGTCTTTGAAATCCTAGATCTCACAACAAACCTCAACCGATGACGAACAACCAACAGAGATATGTAGAAACCCTAGATCTCATAAACGATCCACGAATTACCACGAACAACAAACGACGAATGACGAATCATAAAAAGTAGACGAACGACGAACTTCTTCGATCGGCCCTGTCGTGGATGGGGTGTACAGTACTTTCAAATATATGCTCTGATACCAAGTGAAGTTTGGAGATGGAGAGGAAAAGGAAAAAAATAGAAGAAAAGAGAATATGAAAAAGGAGATTGCAAGGGCCTTGAACACTAGGTTGTATCTCTATGTTTATTTATATTGATATGCAATACACCCACTATTATACCCTCGTATGATAAATAACAAAATAAAATAACTCTACTAGATAGATTTATGATAAGCATTCGATGGTGTAGGATTAATCTTGGAAATTCTACTACGACCTCATCATATTGCTGAGAATGTAGAATTTGCATTAAACAAAAGATAGTTTCCCAAGAATGTGCAAATTATATGATCCAAGAGGATCTCCATTTAGGCTTAGGATTAGGCTTCTGAATGCTTAGGATTAGAATTCTCTTTAGTATTGCTATTCCTTTATGGAAAACAATTAGGATTATCATTCCTTCCTGCTATCTTGTTTCCTTCACGAACATTGTGAGGATAAAGTTAGGATTTCCAACTTATTCCTTACGGGATTAATTTTTCCTAGTCATAGTAGGAATTAGAAAATATTGGAGGTTGCCTATAGTTACAAAAGGAGAGCCAAAGCCTCTATTGTAATCAATTCTCTACTTCTTTCACAAATTATTTTGTGTGCTCTTGCCCTCTAACCCAAGAGCCAAGAGTTTGATAGTATAATTAATAAAGCTATCTTTGTGGTGATTTCCATCACCATTAAATTAAATCTTTTTCTCCTACCATAAAAAAAATCTCATCTGATTCCGGGTTCTTCAAGATAGGGAAATTACCTAATTTGATCTATTTGGATCATTATAACAAAAGCGACAATGTAACATTCCAGGAAACAAAATGCCTCAGCATCGCATTCTTGGGTAAGGCGACCTACGTTCTTAGTCGCATTTATTATACCACACGCAACATTTTACTAGTTGTGCCATATGCTTGTGCGTGGCATAAAACCTAGGAGTGTGCGGGGAAGGTGACCTACCTTCTTAGTCACGCAATTTAAGCCAGTGCAAGGAGAGATCGAACTCCTTGAGATGAAAGAGTGTAGAAGAGAGGAATGATGCAAATTTCTATTAGGGATTCACTACCTTCCTAAAATCACAAAATGAAGTGAAGAAATAACAACAGATTCCCATATTTCTTGCAGTGTAGTCAAAGGCGCGCCTCAGGGTACTCCAGGCGAGGCGCAATTCTTAAGACGCGCCTTGAAAATCTTGTGAAAAAATAACATGTTTAGACTATTTTTTTTAACTGTTGTACTATTTTTAGACTGTTTTTTGAACTGATGTACTTTTTTTTATTGTTTTCTCTCTCACTCAATTCAAAGTGATTGCAACCTAGACATGGGAGAATTTGAAGCACACATGTTTATCAATGTAAAAATCCGATGTGAATATATATATATATATATATATATATATATATATATATATATATAATTTTTGCGCCTCGTGTCGCTCGGGCGCGCGCCTTAAGTGCGCCTTGCGCCTCGGGCGATTTGGACCCTTTGCGCCTTTGACTACCTTGATTTCTTGTAAGATTTCTCAATTAGTCATATCCATGAATCAACAATATCAGTATGAACAGACATCATTATGAATGTCCAAGCATGAAAACTCTGGAGGTCTTCTCATTAAAAAGAAAATTAACCATGAATATTTACTATTGACAAATAATACAACCATATATCAGAAAAGGTATAGACAGATAACCTAAGTCTACTTTGAAACTTCAACCATCAATTAGAAAGTCTTAAATGCAAATTTAAACAAAAATGAGAGTTGGAAAACTTTACATCTTGAAGCATTAACTCTGTGATTCGCATCTGATCAGTAATGCCACAATCTACCACTGTCTGCAAAGTGTAATAATCCTTTAGCAAAATAGTCATCACAACTATAAGAGAACAATCAGAAGAGACGCGAAGTTACAGATAAGAAAAACATAATCATAAAATGAACACTTAATACCCTGTATCTCACACTTCTTAAATGTTTCAGGAATATAGAAAAAAATATAAAAGATTACAGTGATAATAATATATAAGAGTCTACAGATAATGCACATACAATCCCTGCAATGAGCCATGTACAAACTCTCTTATTACATATTTTCTTGGTTCCGGTCTCTAATGGTATATACTCTTGATGACATGTTCTCCACGCATCTTATCTAGTGTCTTGTGGATACCTCACTGAGACATCAATTCTACAACACTGTTATATCAAGGACTCTTAAGTGGCATAGATCAGTCAAGAAAGTTCAAATCTTTAGATTTTTTAAGTCATCTATATGGGAAGGTAAGGGCCAATAAGTTTAAATTTATTAGAAAATTTTGATTTCTTAACTTCAATGAATTTCATGTATATAGTCTGGAGATTAGTGCAAAACTCTGCTCATATAGATCATATCTTGAACTTTTTCTTCAGCGTGCAGTATGACAGCTTCAACATTCGGCATAATGTTAACTTCATTATTGTGATGTATGTGGATCTAGTTGTCGGCGGAAGCAAGGACACTCCAACAATAACTGCCGTGTTCGTGACAGAGTACATGTATATGAGACATGGACACTCCAGCATACACTAGGGCAAGACAGAAACCAGTGCAGCACCCATGATCGTGCTCGTGTCGTTTACGTGTGCACGCAACACAAGTTATCAGGGTACCAAGTAGAGGCTTAGAAAACAAGTAGATCTAAAAACTATAGAATATGATTCGAGTTGTCAAAGGGGACGAAGATGAAATTCCCACAAGATAAGAGTAAATGAACAGTTCATCGTCATCATCCAAGCCTTCTCCCATTAGAAATGGTGTCGAACAGTTTATTGAAACAAATAACATGGGAAAGTTGACACATTCCAAGATTTGGCAATGAGATGGTCCAGATGGATGATTCAACCAAGAGCCATGGGAACAAGGAGTGAGTGATAAAATCAAATACAAAACGAAATTAGCAACATTTGAAGAATGCTATCTGGCTTCAACCTCGAGCAATTGGTCAAAGAACATTTGCTTCAATTACCTACCAGCTAATGTAAAAGAGAAATGAGAAGAGAGTACATATGGGTGGACAAGAATACTTAGGATCAATCGTTCATGAGTTTTGAGAGATTAAGAATGATGTCATGCATAGAATTAATATAATGGTTGAAATGGAGTGGTTCTGAAATATTTTGTAATCGCATGATAACATTGAAATAGAAAGGAAAATTTTATAAGACCGCTATATTACCAGCCATGTTTTATGGATAAGAGTGTTAAACAATTAAAAAACAACATGGCCAAAAAATTATTGCAGCTGAAAGGAGAATATTAGGCAATACAGTAAAAGATAGGATAAAAATGAGTATATTAGTAAAAAGTTAGAAGTGGCACCAATGGAGGACAAGAAGAGAGAAAATCGGTTTAGGTTATTTGGACAACCATATCGACAGATGTTCCAATAAGGAGGATAAGATACAAGTTAAAGGAGCCTCTAGGACTAGAGGTAAGCGCAAACGAACAAAGATAAAGAAGGATATTTTTTTGTTAGTGTTATAGAGGATATGGCCCTTAAAGGAGTTGAATGGAAGAAAAGGATTCAAACAGCTGACCCCAAAATTTTGGAGGACAGTCAATGTAAAATAGTCATCTATATTGTCAAGGTTGTTATTCGAGGCATCACTTAGCATTGACGGTGAGGCTTGGCACTTGCGTCCTATGGGATACAAGTTCAAGTTGCAGAAAGTTACCAGAAACAGCTTCTTCGTATAGTGAGGGTAGGGATGTTTACATCTTAACCCTCCCCATACCCTGCAATTGAGACGCCTTTTGTTAACTAAGGTAACCATCTCACTTTTATAGGCGGGGTTCCCTTGGCAAGTTAATAAATAATCACATCATATCGGATTTGTCTATTAAATTATGTGAAGCTTCATGAGGAAGTGCTAGAATCAGTTATTGGCGATCACATAAAAGAGAATGAAGAGTACGAAGATTTATGTGAAAAACAACACTTTGAATTTGGATAACAGGCTTTACTTGATTATCTAGAATGCATCCTAGATAATGATGAGAAAGTCTTCAACTATTAGACAATAAAAAATATTCCTACAAAAGCTGATCAGATAACGTAATGAATGTTGACAACAAAATCAACATGAGTCAAGAGGCCATATACATATAGAGAATGAAGGGAAGGAGAAGGATATAAATTTCCTTACCTTATTCACATTTTTCAATATCTTATCCATCAACGTCCAACTTCTAGTGTTAACTTGGTACCTAGGCTGTTTGATCAAATTGTTCTTGAGCACCTCCTTTAGGAGATGCTAACAGGTTTGCAAGTGGAGCAAACCGGGTCAGGGTTATATTAATTAATAATGTAACTTGGGTCTTGAAAAAACAAGATCACATGTACACCCTAGCTAGAATTGTTAGGCTTAATTAACTTCAACACTGCATATGTGCCCTAGTTACTTAAGGACACCCTAATAGGAAATGAATTTACTAAGCATCCATTTTAATCTACGAAAAACCAACAAGCCTCATGATGAAAATGAGAATGGATATACTCCAATTGTATATACATTTGTATTGTTGTTCAATGTTCAACCTTGGCTACCAATATCCAAGTTTGGAAGGACACTCAAAACTGTGCTGTTTAATTAGTAAAACAATCTAAAAGGAGCTAAGGTCAAACATCAAACTGACTGAATAACAACTAACAAATAAAGGTTTGTAAAGTCTGACAATGTCTTTACAAAATCGAATCACTCAAAGTGCTCACAGTAATGAACCAAGCTTGAAGTATTGCTATCAGAATTTGCTAGCATTTGGTCTTCAGAAAGGAAACTATACCATGCCTCATTATCAAAAAGGTTATGCCACTTTCATCAAAATCTGATGTCCCTGGCTCAATAAAGTCTTTCTTCGATACCCGTGTAGTATTCAGTACCATAATCGCAGTAGACTACACTGCTAAATGAAGGAGAACCTCAAATGAACTAAAGGAATTAGCAAAAGCAAGAGTTATCAAAAATAAATTGTCCATTCTTGGAAAGCTGAAGAGCACTTTAAACAAGTTTTGATGTGAGCAACTGTCAAATGTCAATGTCATACTTCCTGTACTTCCTCAAAGAGAATTTAGTAAGTGCATGAAAAAGGCACCCTAAATTGTTCATAATTTTGGCAAATTAATGCAAGAAACAAAGATGATGCCTTCATATAATAAAAGATATAAAGATACAAAGGGATAGCAGGAAAAGGTTACATACATGCTTGGATGGGAGCTCTCATTATTTTATTTTATTTTTTGGTTTAAAATGTAGAACAAGCAGCAAATCAGTGGGTTAAAACTTAAAACTCTCAGCAAACTGCAGTCCAGCTAAATTCGTGATGTAATATCTATGTGCCACTCCAATCTCGACTTGTTTCTTGTTATGCGCTTACAAGAAAACAAGAAGAGTGGTTTGAATTAATATCTTGGATCTTATAGCCTCAGTCAGTTCAAATCTTCCTATCTGCCCTAATTCTGGCTCAATCTGGTCCCTTCATTTGTAGCACATCCCGACAAGGTGGCCCTTCTATGAACTACCTGAAGGTCACAATATCCCATCTCTTAGAAGCGGTTAGGATTCCACAGTTGTTGTTGCTTACTGCTTACTCTTGAAAGGAAGGAATTGGCATCTTTAGCTGCATCTCTACTTCGGATGAGATACTTACCACTGCTTTGTCTCGCTTCACTTTTGGGCATTCTAGCAGAGACAGGAGCACCCTGGTCTGCTAGGCAGAGAATGCTATGAGTTGCAGTTCCCCTCTCATAGTTCTGGTCTATCACCAGAATTTGCATTTTCTGCCTCAGTCCTTTTTCACCTATATAGTACAGGACATTATGGTTTTGTGAGCGGTTTTGGTCCTTCCCTTCCATTTTCCTCTCTTCTAGCTTTACTTAGAATGTAGGTTTCTTATAAGAGGCCTATAGGCATATTTTTTGTAAGCTGCCATTATTTTAATGAATTAGTGGCTGGTCTCGCCAGCTGATATTGTCCAAAAAACACAGATCTTATAGCACAATCACTTGTTACTGAAAAATGCTTTTCTTCGTCGAATAAGAAGAATACTACTAATCTTGCGATCGGAGTATCATACACTCTGTATGGAAGGATTGTAGCAGCTAATTTGTCTACAAGTGCTCTACTGTTTCATGGAATCATGACTTGATAATGTAGTTTGGTTATTGAGATCTATGTCTCGGTCCCATGAGCTGGAGGCAGACTTAGACTATTTTTGTAGCTTAACAACTGAATTTGAAGACTAGGAGCAACAAATGAATTGATTTATCTATATCTAACCTATACCATAACACTAAGTAACCTTATCTTAGTCTGACTCAAATACATTAGTTTAGATTGGGTTCTATTATATAAACGGGACTAATTAAGAGTGAAGCTTCACCAAGGATGTTTCCCCTTCCAATCTATCAAGAAAACTAAAAAACAAAAAGATGATGAGGTTTTAAATGAGACAACAGTTAATGGTGGAGAGGGATTAGAATAATGGTTAGAATGTAGACCTAGGACGGACTTAAGGGTTTATACTTTTTAACACAATGAAACATTCTGCACACAGGAAATACAAAAAGTCTGACTCATCCCAAAAAAAATGAAAGAACCACTTTACACTAGTTACTTTCCTACATCAATCTAACTGCATGCTCTTCAATTTAGATACACCTTACCATATTTTAAGACTGTAACGAATCTAAAACTAGAATAAGGAGATAAGGGGGTTGAAAAGCTCTTGAACGTGTCAAATAGATCAGTGTATGAACCTAGTGAAAATGCTAATTAGAATTCAAAACTGTGACAAAATTAAAACTAGAAAAACGAGATCAGACAAAATGTAGAATTGGAATAATGGAATAATTTTTATTGATGAGAAGACTACATATATATAGGAGAGAGTAACCCCTCTCTCTATTATTCTATCCGAAGTGGGACTAAAACACATTACTAATATAACACTTAACACCCTCCATCCATCAAGCTGGAGCATATATGTCAATCATGTCCAGCTTGTTACACAAAAATTGCACCCGATGACCCAAAAGAGATTTCGTAAAGATATCGACTATCTGATCACCGGTCATCACGTGATAAAACCAAGGTTCAAAGTATCGGTATCGGAATCGGTATCGGACCATTCCTATGAGTATCGGGATCGGCGGTATCGGTAGTATCGGCGGTTTCGGATCGGAGTATCGGATTTTTTGGTATCGAAAAGCAAACAACTATTAGTAAATTATTAACATTTTAGAGAATATATTTTACACAATTATGCATAATTTAAAGTATTTTCAGTATTGTTTCTTAGTATTTTTGATATTGAATGAAATAGTAGTCATCCTTGTCGATTGATTTATATGTGATAGATAAGTTTTTCTCTTTTATATGTTTTTACAACCTTATTATGCTTTTACATCCTTTCTAATTGGTCTTTTTAATTCAAATTTTTTTGCCGAATTGACTGGAAAAGAGACCTCTAATGTTAGTATCGGTCAGTATCGGGTATCGGTCGGTATCGGATCGGGACATGCCAAACTGTATCGGTATCGGCCGTATCGGATCGGTATCGGCCGATACTTTAAACTATGGATAAAACTTTATCATCCCCTTTTTATACTCATCACGGACGAAGTGGACATCAATTTCAATATGCTTCGTTCTTTCATGAAATACAGGATTGGTAGCAATATGGATAGTAGATTGGTTATCACACCACATATATGTTGCTTTAGATCATGCTTCTTATCCCAGCTCTTGTAGAAAATGCTGCAGATATAACACTTCTGCCATGCCATGAGCAATGGCTCGATATTCTACTTCGGAACTTGATCGTGCGATCACACTCTGCTTCTTGCTCTTCCACGATACCAAATTTTCGCCGATAAATACCGAGTAACCAGATGTAGATCGTTTATTTGTCAGGCTTGCATCCCAGTCAGCATCGGTAAAGCACTCAACATTTGTATGTCCCTGGTTCTCCATGCGAATTCATTTTCCAGGATTCTGGACTAGATAGCGCAGAATTCTGAGAACTGCATGCCAATGTGGAAGTCGTAGAGAAGACATAAATCTACTCGCGACACTGACGACAAAGAAATATCTGAACGAGTCATAACCGCCAAGTAGTTGAGTTTTCCAACCACTCTTCTATATTGATCCGGATTAGTCATCAGTACCCTCTTGTCGGGGAGTAACTTTTCTCATGTGTCCATTGGCAACGTTGCTCCCTTGGCATGCATCACTCCTGCATCATTTAGTATGTCTAACACATACTTCCTCTGGGACATGACAATGTGCTTCTTTTTCCGTACGACTTCAACACCCAAGAAATAGTTTAACGATTCCATATCCTTGATCTGAAACTGTTCTCCCAGAAACTTTTTCAGTCCTACAATGTCCTGACTGTCGTCTCCTGTGATCACAATGTCATCAACATAAACACCAAGTAGTATCCTTCCAACCGATGTCTGTCGGTAAAATACTGAATGATCCTTCTTCGATTAACACATGCCAAACTGAGTGACAACATTTGTAAACTGACCAAACCACGCACGAGGTGATTGTTTGAGACCATAAAGGGCCTTCCTTAGATAACACACTTTACCCACCCTTGTAACAAACCCGGAAGGTTGTACCATATATACTTCTTCGTCAAGATCCCCATGGATCCAGCTGAAGTAGTAGCCAGTCATGGGGAACGGCTAAGGCCAAGAGTACGCATACAGAGGTCATCCTGACAACTGGAAAGAATGTCTCAAAATAATCCTCACCATAAGTCTGAAAATATCCTTCAGCCACCAGACGAGCCTTTAGTCAATCAAGGATGCCATCCGATTTCACTTTGATCGTGAACACCAATTTGCAACCGACAGCATATTTACCAAGCAGCAAATCTACCAAGTCCCAAGTATGGTTCTCCTGAAGCGCTTTCATCTCCACTTCCATAGCAGCACACCAACCGGAATGTTTGAAACCCTCCTCGGCAGAATTGATAATGAGAATCCCATCAATAGTAGCTATCAAGGACTGAGTGTGGCTCGCAAGCCCTTTGCAGTTTTCAACATACAAGGGATGATCATGACAGGCACGACGAGGTCGAAGCTGGAGGATCAGGCGGAGGCGACTCAGTGGAGCTAGAGGAGGATGATAGCTTTGTGACTGTAAGCGGAGGCACCATCTGCAACACTCGTTCGGGCGACGGCGGTGCTGACTAAACCGGTGTCTGCTGACCGTCGGACCGGAATACTGTCTCGGTAAGGGAGAACACCCTTACGGGGGACTGTTGTGTTTGAACAGGAAACAACAAGAAATCCTCTTCTGGATAAACTTGGGGCACTGGACCTGTAGTTTGTGGAAGAGCAAACTCGATTTCAACGAAAGTAACATCCCGAGAGAAAAAATACCTCTTCAGGGTAGGTGAAAAATAACGATACCCTTTCTGATCTTTAGGATATCTAAGAAAAAAACATTGAATTGCCTTAGGATCTAGTTTAGAAAAGGTTGGTCGGGTATCCCGAACATAACACAAGCAACCGAAGATTTTGAGAGGTAGAGGAAACGGTTCTCGTTCGGGATATAGCCTAGAAAAGGAAGTAGCACCATTGAAAACTGACGATGGCATGCGATTAATATGATAGCATGTTGTAAGTACCGCATCCGACCAAAATCTTCTAGGAGTACGTGCTTGAAACATAAGAGCACGCGCCGTTTCCAAGAGATGACGATTCTTGCGTTCGGTCACACCATTCTGTTGTGACGTATAAGGACATGAAGTTTGGTGGATGATGCCATGTCAAGACAGATGTGAATTGAACTCACGAGACATATTCACGACCATCGTCACTTCGAAGACATTTAATCGGAATAACAAATTGTGTTTTGATTTCCACATAAAAGTTGCACCAAATTTCAAATAGTTCGAAGCGATTTTTCATCAGATGACACGTGAGTAATTATCAATAAATGTATCGAAATACTTGAAACCCATCATCGAGTCAACCGGACATGGCCCCCATATATCAGAATGCATCAACTCGAAAGGAGCAGATGCAAATTTATTTGGACTTATTGGATAGGAAAGCCGATGATGTTTAGCCAAACTACACGACTCACAATGAAAAGAAATAGAAATATCTAAAGATGGATATAATTTCTGGAGAGCTTGGATAGATGGATGGCCCAAATGACACTGTAGCTCAAAAGAATCGAGCTTCAATCTGGCACAAACAATAGAGGAAGGTGCGTCAAACAGATATAAGCCTCCAGCCACATGCCCCCTACCGACAGTCTGTCCAGTCTTTAGGTCATAAAAAATACAACCATCAGGAAAAATTGTTACTGAGCAGTGCATGTCGCGAGTAATCTGGCTAATGGAAAGTAAACTAAACGGGTTGTCAGGTATATGTAATACGGAATTGAGAGACAATCCAAAAGAAAGACGGACACTTCCACGTCCACGGACTGTCAGTGAGCCACCATTGGCAACAGTAATATCGAAAACACATCCCACCGATATATAATTTCGTATCATATATGCGTCGTCAGTCATGTGAGCTGACGCACCAGAGTCAATCACCCACTGCTTGGACCTCACCACACATGCCACGGAGTACCCGGCTGTGGATCCAGATATGGATGCCTCACAACGACATTGAGCTTGAAACTCAAGAAAATCTGTATATGACTTTGCAGTCATCTGGACAGATTGAACGCCATCATCAGAAGCGTTCGTTGTAACATTGGCAGCAGAAACTTTTGGACACTGCCACTGAAAATGGCTATGCTAACCACAGTTGAAGCATATGCGTCGTCTTCCTCCATCACGACCGTCAATGTCTCGTCCCCCATCACGACCAGCATTGCGACAACCACGAAATCCAGGACGAGCCGTACCAAGAGCAGATTGATCAACAGGAGCAGTACCTGGAGTGGGCTCAACAACTTTCGCTGCCCGAAGAACGCGATAATGGGCCTCCATCAGAGACGGAACGTCAGATCCAGCATTGATCTGAGAGCGAGCAGAGTCTGCATCAGGACGGATAGATGCCAAATATGCCATGACATAAAGTTGCTCACGTTGGACACTGGCTTCATTGATATTCATTGTGAGAGGTAAAACACGGTCGATCTCATCACTCATAGCCTTAAAGGCCCGATAATGGTCCTTATGAGATTTGTCTCCCTGATTTGCTCGATATACACCAACAACCGAGTCGTAGATACGGGACAAATTGTGTTTTCCATCAAACGTCGCCGTCAGGACCTCCCATAATTCCTTTACGGAATCTATATTTTGAACCATGTCTTCCACCGATAGTTCCATTGAATTCATCAACTGTATAAATAGTCGACTATCATGTCTCTCATTGCTCAAATATGGGATCAGTCTATGATGGAGGGTTGTCAGTCAGATGTTTGGACAACCGCATTCCCCGAAGCGTCTTCTCGACCTTCTTTCGCCATGTCGAATAGCCCTCTGGTTCATCCAACCTTCAATCGACAAGTCGAATTGAGAAAATCGTCATGTCAGGGTTGGTCCCGCCATTGCGTTTTCGACACTTGTGTCTGTAGCACTGCTATTTGCGTCAATACATGTCATCCTTCAGTATTCCAGATTCGATTGTTGGTATTATCTTTCCAACTTGATAATCACATCAACTATGCCAATGCGCTAGAAATGTGGCCAGCACCGGCACGCACATAGGAAGCAGAGAGTGAATGTGGATCACACACGGCATGACAGAGAGGCAATCCAGGTTACTCTCTTAGATTCTGATGTGAAGATCAAGAAAGAAAAAACAGATTCACGCAAGACAAACCACTTGTCTTCTCTTTGTTCCGTAAACCGATGTTGAGAACTAGAGATTCCAGCAAACAAATAAATGTTTAACCTCTAAGAATCCCAACATGGTTTTTTTTTAAGATGGGAAAAGACGGCTTGGGTTTGTGGTAAATGGACATGGTGGCTAGGGTTAGGGTTTTGTAAAGGGGATTAGGGTTAGGGTTTTGTGAAGGGGGGCGACTGAGAGGAGAAGGGGGCGGCTGACAGGGGAGAGGTGGGGCTGTAGAGGCGGGGGCGGAGGGGGGGCTGCTGTAGCAAGGGAGAGTAGGGCAGCGGGCCGAGGGTAGCGGGGCACTGAGGAGGGGCACGGAGGCCGGAAGCAACGGTGCAGGAAAACGGGGCCGAGGGCAGCGGGAGGGGGCCGGAGGTGGGGGTGCAGCGGTGCAGGGAGGCAGGGTCAGGGGCAGCGGAAGGCGAGGCCACGGCAGGTTGGGGGCGAGGTAGGCGGGGAGAGAGAGAAGGGGGTTGATCTAGGGTTAGGGTTTTTTTTTGGAAAGAGGGGTGGATGGATTACGGCTCTGATACCATGAAGAATTGGAATAATGGAATAATTTTTATTGATGAAAAGACTACATATATATAGGAGAGGCTAACCCCTCTTTCTATTATTCTACCCGATGTGGGACTAAAGTCCATTACTATTATAACACTTAACACAAAAGCAGGCAAAGCTTAGAGGCATATGTAAATATTTCAACTCACAAGAGAAGCAACATATGACGATGTTTTACCAAAATAAACAAACAAGAAGCAAAGGTCGAGGTAAACAATCAGCAAATAGGATGATACAAGGCAGAACAGTAGACATTAATCGGACTCCAAAAATAAATTCAAGAGAGATCACGGTGTAGCATATTTGAATACAAGATGAATTTGCATAATTAATTAGCGAACAAATATTCTCACCTTCAAAATCAACGGGAGAGTGGATAGCTCAACAGATGGAAGCTCTCTCAGTTCACTTCCCACTGCATGAAATGATTCATCTGTGATACAACCAAACCAATTAAATAAATATCCAAAGCAAAGACCATAAGCCAGATATATGGAATACTATAAAATGTGGCCAACTAAAAGTAAGTTGGAATTATCCTCTTAAATTGAAAAAACTATTTGGCAATCATAAATAAGTAAAACAAACAAATATAGGTTTGCAAAGGTGGGCAGCTACAACATTTGCACCGTATACAAGCAAAAGGGGTCAGCATAAACTAAAACTTGCAGAAAGCAAAAGTTAATAGCATTTGGCAACATGTCTAGGATTTGAACCGCTTGCACGGACGTAAGATGAAATCAATAAGGGGCTTGCAAACTTATAAAACGAAAGAAAGCTTCAATAATAATACACTCATGCATACAAAAACCAAGTCTTCGTAAAAATGGATCTCATTGTCCACTGTGAATTCAAGACAGATATTTGCAGACAGACAAATTGGATTTCTCCCCTCCCTCTCACTCTCTTTCACGCAGACATAGTATCCTGCAGCTCATGTGCGCCTACACAGCAGTTACACCGCCCATAGGCCCTATTGTATTTTATCTTCCCATTATTGCCTCCAGACGAGCAGAACATGCCCACCAGAACCAAGGAACAGTATATTCAACCAACAGTTCCTAGACTCGAATCCGACACAATAAGGACAAAACAACACAGGCAAGAAATGTGTGGGGATTGGCTGGTACATATATAAAGCCCCTACCCAGCTCAAATTTCAGTAATTTTATCTTTTTCGGACTCTCAGATCTTCTCAGCATCCATACTTCAGCTGAAAGGCATAGAGTCATGATGTCTTAGGTTAACATGCAAAAGGCCTTGATCATGCCTCAAAGCTGCAAGAAAATCATGTGTCAAGGTTTCTAGTAATAATTTTAGCAACCCATTGGTTAACCTGCTGTCTTAAAGACCTACCTGTATAGTTCTGTAAGATATAGTTATCTATTACGCATCCATAATGTTTCCAAAAAAATTATTATAAATGAATGTCTAAAAGACGTACACTGCCACTTCACTTTTATTGTTTCATGAGAAATACAGACAGGTCACAGGCCTGCCCCCTCCAACTTCGAACTAGAGTTTTCCAATTCCCAACCAACGCTTCCTACTGTTCCACCATAAGGCCCTCCGCACCACGATAGCATACTTTATAACCACACATTTCAAAAAAATTTGTAGCTGAGATTGCTTGGTGCAATTAATGATGTAACAAGCCTTGATACAATATCCTCTCCCATATATATATATATAGGGTAAACGGGATATGAGTCATAGTGCTCATATTTCTACATGAGTCATGCACATGTGGACCAATAGGAATAGACTCCTACATCCCATGTGCACTAGTACACTATATTCCTATTGGTCCACACATGTAGGAATATGAGCACTATGGCTCATATACCGTTTACCCTATATATATATATATATATATATATATATATATATATATATATATATATATATATCGACAATATGCCAAAATCCTATATAATGTGCCTTTCCTTCCTGTGAACAGGCTATGGGACATCTTCATTGAAATATTGCCTTCATGTCGATGATTAGACGAGGCATTGTGTCTTCATACAGATGAAGAAAGATATAGTGCACTAAGTAGCATATTGTACAAACAAATAAACTGGACAGCACAATACAGGTCAAAGAAGATACCATTTGACTGCAAAGCACCAGTACTTTCAATAGCATCCATTGATGGCGGACGAGAAACATCAAGATCTACAAATAATAAGGTCACTAAAAAGTGTGTAAAGTAAATATCATAACATGTAGATTCAAACACTTACTGCCAAGGCTATTAAAATGCATATTTCTCTGTGCTTCGGATATGTGGTCCCTACAAAAAACACAACACTGGACAATTAAGCTGTGTAAAGCATGGGAAGATCAAAAGGCATGTATAGATACAATACCATATATAGGAGCATCCTGTAGCCTCTTGAAAGCTTAGTGCCAATTCTGTAGATAATTCTGGATCTCTCCAGGATATAATTGTATCTAATAAGATGAGAGTTGTGAGTCACTAACTATTAAGAAGTAACAAGCTTGATAAATGCAACACATTGTATGTGTGGACCTTCTTGTCTTTTGTATACATCATCTGAGGAGATGCGATGCATAAGCAAAGTATCATTATCTTCTTCATCAACGACGAGCAAACCAAGATCCTCTGATCTCTGCAAATCATATCTTTCTATTAAAATAAAAATGCAATGAAAGATAAGATCTGCAAAAGGAAAAAAAAAATATATAGACATGTGGCATCCTTTAATGAAAGAGTGTAAAAACTGCATAATATAACAAAGACATGATAAATAAAATAAATTAGCAAAAGAAAACTGTCCTTTGCAGAGAATACCTTTAAAAAAAAAATCAACAACCCAAGTACAATGGAGAAATTTTGATGGAAAGGAAGATTAAATATTGACTTTGAACTTTAAAAAAAGGAGAGACTAATTGTAGTAGTATGGTTTGCCACAATTCATAAAGGATTAAGATGCTTAAATTGGGACAATTTAAAAGCATCATCATATCAGTGGCAAATGCCAGTATGAGAAGAAATGACAAAGAAACAATAGACCATAAAATTAATAAGAAAGCATGACTGTGGACATTTTTAAAATTCTCAAGTAAGAAAAGTGATATGGGTCAAAGTTCTGCATTCTGCTTATAGTTTGCAAGAAAAAAGAATTTAATAGTAAGATAATAGCAGAGGAAGCGAACCTCAAAGCATAAAGCTAATAAGCTTCCATGAAAAATTCCATTATGCAGGCCAGTAGCATTACACGACTCTCCAGCAGACTCTTAAAACTTAGAAGGACCACAGAATTCAGGTGATGAAAGTTCTGTTACTGACTAGTGATTCCACAAAGTAGGTGCCTTAGTACATATAGTATAGACTCACAAGTTAGGTGAGAATGTAACTCGTTTTCGCTCGGCTTGTAACATAGAGATAAATGCAATTCCCTGTGGCGTATCCTAGCATATAAACTTTTTTTTGAGAAATTGGCGGCTGTTCTACATGACCAAAAAAGGTGGGTGTAACTAGCCGCCAACTGAACTTCTAGGCTCTATGACAAGACCCTTTCTTTCTCATAGCTAATTTATCAAGGAATTTGGCACCAGAAGAGGGTTGAGTTAGGTTTACAGTCCATTACAGAAAAACTTCTCAAATAATTTTGGAAGTTCTCTCGTGGCCCTTAGCGAATATCATTCAAGGTTCAAGAACTCGATATCGGTATCGGTATCGGACAGTTTGTATGAGTAGCCGTATCGGCAGTATCGGATCGGAGTATCGGATATGTTGGTATCGGATGTATCGGCAATTTAAATAATTATTAATTAATTAATAAAAAAATAGAAAAAATAATTTACATATTTATGCATTATTTAAGTGTTTTTCATTTTTTTTTAATTAGAATTGAATAAAACAATAGTCATCCTTGTTGAATGGTTTACCTGCGATATATACGTTTTCTTCCTTTACATATTTTTAGTTACAATCTTACTATGTCATTATATTTGTACTAATTGAATCTTGTATTGTTCTGTAGGTTTCAATTTTGACGAATAAAGGCGCACAGAGGGAGGCACAAGAGATTAGAAGCAAATAAGCAATGCAAATGGCAGGATGAGATAATGAGACAAGTGACAAGACCCATAATTATATTTGTCGAGGAATCGAGATATTTTTTTAAATTTTTGTAAATAAATAAATATTTAATTGTATTCAGAAATTTAGTATAAGTGAGTAGTTATAAATTGTTACAATGTGATCTATGACATCAATTATTTTGTTTTATAATATATCGAAATAAAATTAGCAACAAGATTTACATGTTTAAATTTAAAAGTACGACAAAAAATCACTTGGCCAAAAAAAATCATCGGGACTCTGGCCTATCCCTTCATTTAAATTTCATGAATAATAGTCTTTTTACAATAAGTACGAACTACAATAAGGATACAAATACGAAAATGAATACAAATAAAAAAATACAAATATATCACTAAAATTGTTCATAATTATCATAATCGTCCTGATATGGTTCTTGGTTATGAGGGTAGTAGTGACTGATATCTGTATTATGAAAAAAATTTGTCATGAGGCCATCAAATGTTGAATGTTGTTCCGCCTCTGGAGTGTTGTATGGATAATAACTTGTGCATGAACTATCATATGTATTGTTGTAATTGTCTGAAGGAGTAGGTACATCATGATGGCTAGATCCTCCAGCATATGTATCATCCATGCGGTGCTCTCTGGGTTGATAATCACTTGGCCAGTCTTCAGAGTATTCATGAGACTGATCTCCAGGACTTTCATATTCATTAGTATTGTCAGCACCAGCAGCGAGTGTAGCTCCATTGCCTCCACTATCAGTAGTGTCGTCTTTATCGCTGTCGACCTGTCGAGATTGTACATCTGGTGTTTTCTTTCTTTTTCCAGGCCTTCCAGTATTTTCGGCAATATCTTGTGGATCGACATCCAAGTTATCATCTAACCACTCATTTTCTCTACCATCTAAGAGTGGTGTTTCCCTTTCTCTAGTCCAAGCTATGAGTGGATCTTCTTCATGAAATATCTCATCCAAATTAATAATATTTTGTTCATCTTGTGATCTTTGCATATTTCGAACCCTCAATCTCATATTATAATGGACAAAAACTAATTTTTCTAGTCTTGTCATTAAAAGTCTATTGCGGGGACGAGTATGGATGAGAGAAAATGTTGTCCAATTCCTTTTACAGTTGGAAGAAGACACTGTTTGACTTAGGATGCGCACAGCTAATCGAGTCAAATTTGGGGCTTCCTCCCTAGCATGTATGGACCACCACTCAGCTACAAAATAATAAAATATATTAGCTTTGTAACTATATAAATTTAATTAATAAATATTTTAAAGTATGAACTATTACTACCAGGAAGACATCTATTTACAACACTTTGGAATTGATTTGAACTAAATACACCATTTCTCAATCTGAACTTTTCTGCCTGCAAAGTGATATTACATCAGTTATGGGTCTTATGACATTAAAATTAAATATTGTAAAGTTATAAAAAAATCCAATATCAAATAATATTTACCTCTTTGTTTATATTAAGGCGTGTTGTATTGTCATTTACCATTCTATTAACGACGCGGTGGAAACCATTCAGTACCTCGTCGTTATTTATAACATCATTAGAATATTGGTATTTGGGATTCAAGAAATAACCTGCAATATTGAATAAATAACTAGTTTTAAAATCCCTACAAACATTATAAAATAACATTTGAAGGGTATTCAATTTATAGAGTACTTACCAGCTGCATGTATATCTCGATGTAGTTGAGAATTCCATCTGGTATCAATCATTTTCCACCACTTCCTATATCCTTGACCAACATTCTTTTTTATCATTTATTTAGCCCTGTCCATAGCCTCGTAAAGATGACCCATCTCAGCTTTATCATCGCTATCCACCATCCTTAAAACTTTTACTAGAGGTCGAAATATAGCAGTGACCCCTGCAATATCCCTCCAGTAAGTTTGACTCTCGATTAAACTGACAACAACATCTGCCTTTTCTCTATCTTTACGATTGAGTCTCATGTAGTTATCTGTCCAACCCCGTGTATTTATCATCCTTTTTAAATCAGCCTGATGTTTAAGGATGGAATCAAAAGCAATAAAATTGGTAGCAAACCTAGTGATGGCTGGTCTAACCAATTCTCCATTCTGAGTCTCAGTCCTCATGATGCTAAGAGTCCAACAATGATTATATATGAAACAAGTCATATCTTGAGACTTCCGTATTAGTGGCTTAATATGTGGATCATTGGCTATATCCTTCAATATGAGATCTATGCAATGTGCTGCACATGGCGTCCAATATAAATTTTTTCTCACCTGCATATAAACATATATATATATATTTAGAAAGAAGCTATATTTACAATAATAAATAACATATATACAAACATATTTATAATAATAAAAATTCAGTATAAGTGCATTCTCACCTCCATTAACCTCATTCCCGCCTTCTTGTAGTTGGAGTCATTGTCAGTAATTATTTGGACGACCCTGTGTTCTCCAATCTGTTCCACAACTTCATTCATCTGTCCAAATATGTGTTTACTATCTTTGTACTTGTTAGAGGCATCTACAGATTTAAGAAATATCGTTCCTTGTGGAGAATACACAAGAAAGTTAATGATGCATTTTCTGTTCTGTGTACTCCATCCATCGCACATAATGGTACATCCATACAATACCTATGAAATGATTTTAGGTACTCCTCCATGTCACTTATTTCCATATCCAAATAAGTATTTGAAATCTCATAAGGAGTTGGACCCTTTACTCCACCCCCGGAAGCTGCTATGGCATCTATCATTGGTTGATAGTGTGGACTTTTAGCAGCATTGAATGATATATTATTGTATATAAAGAATTTTGATATAAATCATCCTATATGATTTTTGGCATTCTTTATCCCCTTAATTGCACCCTTTATTTTGGGTTGCATTGCCCCTTGTTTTCTGAGGACATAAGGGTCCATACTCCTTATTTCTATCTCTGGAATATTTCTCACCTCCTCCCCACGATATGCGACTGACTTTGATCGGCCACCTAACGTCGGACCCCTGCTTGACCATGTTTCTCTGTCCCCGACACTCCAACGTCTACCCCATTCCTCAGCTGCATGTTCTCTCCTACTTTGTCTCATGTCCCTTCTAAGATCCGTGAAGTCTTCAATTTCTTCTTCTGAGGAGGAATCTACTCGAGCTATCCTTGTCAACTCCTCTACCCTTTGCTTTCTTTGATTCGCCATTATTTTATCCTTTTTTTTACCCTCAACAAGCAACAACATTTCTTTTTTTATAGCAATTGGTACATCAGGACACGATGCTACATTTCCTGTGATACCCGCTAAGTGTTGTTTCAGCCGAGTAACACCTCCGTCCATTATTTTGCTACAATAATTGCATTCCACCCTCTTCTTATTATTAGGATTGACACATTTTCCATGTTTCCAACCAGCATCCATTTCCTCCGGCGTACGACTTTTTGGTGCCATTAAGTAATCCTGAAATGATATAACGTTACATACAATAATAAATAAAATGTTACATGCAATAATAAAAACGTATAAAATTGTTAGATGCAATAATAAAAAATACAAAGAATGATAACTAATGTGTATTCTCCAGTAGATGCCTCTGACAAATAATATGTATTCTCCAGTAATAATTACTGACCAAAAATACAAAGAAATATCGTTACGTACAATACTATAGTTATATAAACTATAATGTTACATACAATAATATAGTTATATAAACTATAATGTTACATACAATAGTTAAAAAATTGTTACATGCATTAATAAATATTGTTAGATAGTCATATATACGATAAATAAATTGCAATAATATAAAACATTACATAGATAACAATAACAGGTAGTATATAACTATATATATAATTTTGTTAGATGCATAGACGTACAATATATAATATATAGTATATGATGCATAGACGTACAATATATATGTATATGTTAATATTAATATAAAAAATATATATTAGTTTTATAGTGTATATGTACAATAGAATATATATATATAGAAATATATATATATATATATATTAGTTTTATAAATAAAAAAATGTCAGAATATATATATATTAGTGTATATGTACAATAGAATATATATATATATATATATTAGTTTTATAAATAAAAAAAATCAGAATATATATATATATATATATAAGTTGCCTCCTAAAATACTATATACATGCCAACTTAAACAACCAAATTCCATTGGCTTTCTGGCTAGTGGGATGACTGTAGGTTACTGAGGTCACGGGTTCGAATCCAGCGTTAAGTTTATATTAGCTTTTTTCACAGCCGTTGGATCTGAGCGGTGGATCGCTGACGTGGCGAAATGAACGGTGGAGATTAATCTAATGTATGTTTTTATGATGCTGACGTGGCGAAGATCTGAGCGGTGGATCGCTGACGTGGCTAAATGGACGGTGGAGATTCTTTTGATCTGTGTTTTTAGGATGCTGACGTAGCAGAGATCTCAACTGTGGATCACTGACGTGTCAGTTTGGACGGTAGAGATTGGGTGATCTGTGTTTTTAGGATGCTGACGTGGCATTGATCCAAACGCTGGATCGCTGACGTGGTGAAATGGACGGTGGTGATTCGTTTCTAATTTATTATGGATGCTGACGTGGCAATTTTTTTTTCCAAAAAACGTGAACAAAACACGGACGGAGAGAGAAAACATTCGGCCGAATGTTTCTCCGCCTCCACTCGCCTCTCTCCGCCTCCACTCGCCTCCACTCGCCGGGGAACGTCTCCACTCGCCTCCACCGCTCGAGCCAAGGACGGAGGAGAACTTCTCGAGCCGCGGTGGAGGCGGAGGAAGACTTCTCGAGCCGCGGTGGAGGCGGCGGAGGAGGCCAAGGACGAGGTCGACTGGGTGATCTCCTGGAGGAATTGGTTACCTGAAAAAGGTAAAAGTTCAGAACTTCTTGTAATCTGTTTGTAAACTAGGGTTTGTTGTGTGTTATTTTAGACAAATGATCGACTATTTATAGAAGTTTTATTGCACTGATATTTATTTTCGATTATTGGATTTGACGTCGTCTGCAAAGCATTATTTGCTTTATTGGATGCTGATTTGAGGATTTGATGTGCTTTTGTTTTTGGTCGGAGAGGATTTGATATGATTTTGTTTTTGGTCGGAGAGGATATGTATCTCCAGGAGGATTTAGGTTTGTATCGGCTCGTGTCGGTCTGTATCGGCTCGTATCGGACCGATACAGCCCGATACGATACATTTCCCCCAATTATCGGCCGATACCGATATTTTCCGTTAGTATCGGATCGGCTGTGCTGAGATCCGATACGTATCGGTATCGGCCGATACTTTGAACCTTGATATCATTATGAGGGAGAAGGCTTGGATGGGAATTAGGATAAGGATGATGAGTGAAGATGAGAACCACCAATTCCGAAGATGAAGTATACGGTACATCGCAAGAAAGAAAGAAAGAATGAAAACTACTAAGCTTCAACATGCAAAGTTGCTTACACAACGATCCTTCCTGCTAGCAATACACTACTCTTCGGCCATCTCTGAAAAATATTACAGTATGAGGTAGATTACTAAATTCAAGTTACGAAGAAAAACTGTATTCCAATTTGTGATTGTTTTATTTTATTTTGTTATTTATCATATGAGGGTATAATAGTAATTGTGGGTGTAAATAGACATGAGATGCACCCTAGGGGTTAAGGCCCATGCAATCTCCTTTCTCATATTCTCTCTTCTCCTACTTTCTCTATCTCCAAACTTAACTTGGTATCAGAGCATATATTTGTAAGTACTGTACATCCCATCCACGACAGGGATGATCGAACTCGGTCGTGAGTTCAACAGGGGTTCGGGGACGGTAGCCCCCGATTGCAGGGTTCGGGGCGGCAGCCCGAAAAAAAATTCCTGCTGTTTTTTGTCTACTTTTCATGATTAGCCGTTCGTTGTTCGTGGTCGTTCGTTTATGAGATCTAGGGTTTCTACAGATCTCCGTTGGTTATTCGTCGTCGGTTGAGGTTCATTGTGAGATCTAGGGTTTCAAAGATCTCGTCTTTTTGTTGCATCTGCAAGTATGGTGGGGACCGAATCTTCTAGCGAGGTTAATAGTAGTGGTGGTAGCGGAGGTGGTTCTCCTTTTAGTATTATTCATAATGATGAATTGGAAAAGTCGATTACAGCGGTAAAACTCAATGGTGCGAACTATCTTGTCTGGTCCAAGTCTATCAAAGTGGTGTTAAGGGCGAAGAAGAAGTTAAAGTTTTTGATGGAAGAACCCATGCCTGAAACGTCCGCTGAGTATGAAGATTGGATGAGTGCAGATGCATACGTTATGTCGTGGTTGTGGCATAGTATGGAACCACATATCGCTGCTAATGTTCAGTGGTGTGAATCAAGCAAACAGATTTGGGCATTTCTGGAAGAATCATATTCGCAGAAGCGAAACGTTGCCCGTATCTATGAGTTGTACGAGTTATTGTTCAATACAAAGCAAAATGGGAAGCCTGTGAATGAATATCTGGCCTCCAAAAAGGCTTTGTGGGAGAAACTGCTCCAATATCATAATGTTACTACTGATTTGACGGAAACTCGGAGACAGAAGAAAGAGTTTCATGTTTCACTTATCCTAGCCGGCTTGGATCCTGCGCTAGAACCTTATAAAGCTCAAATCCTTGTTGGAGAGTAGTTACCTACGGTGGCAGATACTTTCTCCCGTCTCAATCGTTCCTTTCTGGGACAGAGTTCTGTGGTGCCGAGTACTGACTCTTCTGCCCTAGTTTCTAGTGTTGTTGGTCGTGGTGGTGGACGTGGTATTGGACGTGGAGGTAGAGATGGTGGTCGTAGTTTTGGTCGAGGAGGAGGCCGTGGTGTTAGACAATGGTCGTGGTGGTGGCCACGGTGGTGGTGGTGGCCGTGGTCAACCACGGAAGTAACTATTGTGGAATGCTCGGTCATGTAGAAGACTATTGTTGGGACAAGTGGGACAAACCAGAATATGCACATCAAGTGCATGATGAAAATATGCAGTCCAAGGTCACCACTTCTGCTCCCAGAGATGATACTTCGGGTTTCAATCAGACTTCAACGTCTGATACCTCATCTCCATTTCAACAGACTCCAGATAATTTTCCTATTGCTCTCAGAAAAAGACAACGCCTTTGTACCACAAAGAATAAGCATCCCATTTCTAACTATGTTTCATTACACCGTGCTTCATCATCTTTTCATGCATTTGCTGTTTCATTGTCTTCTATTTTTATTCCCAAAACTTACAAGCAGGCTATGTCATCTTCTGGTTGGAAAAGTGCAATGGATGAGGAGATGTATGCTTTACATCAAAATCAGACTTGGGAGCTTACATCACTTCCTGTTAGAAAGCAAACAGTGGGTTGTAGATGGGTGTACACTGTTAAGTATCACCCTGATGGTTCTGTTGAGCGCCTCAAGGCACGGTTGGTTGCCAAAGGGTATACTCAGACATATGACGTGGATTATATGGAGACTTTCTCTCCAGTGGCTCGGTTGAATTCAGTTCGGATTCTTATTTCTGTGGCGGTTAATCACCAATGGCCTATATATCAGTTGGACATAAAGAATGCTTTCTTGCATGGTGACTTACAGGAGGAGGTTTATATGGATCAACCACCGGGATATATTGTAGCAGAAAATAAAAAACTCGTATGTCGATTTAAGAAAGCATTACATGGACTGAAACAGTCATCTCGTGCTTGGTTTGACAAGTTCAGTTCAGTTCTCATTCAGTATGGCTTTCGACGTAGCACATCAGATCATTCAGTATTTTGCCATTCTTTCTCAGCAGGTATTATCGTGTTGATTGTTTATGTTGATGATATCATTATATCTGGGAGTGATCATGCTGGAATTGTGGACTTGAAGGCCTACCTTAGTCGTCAGTTTCATACTAAGGATTTGGGTCTTCTTCGATATTTTCTTGGAATCGAGGTTGCTCGATCTAAGAAGGGTGTGTATCTGTCACAACGCAAGTATGTTCTAGACTTACTCTCCGAGACTGGGATGTTGGAGTGTCGGCCGGTTGAGACTCCTATGGATTATCATGACAAGCTTGATGTTGACAGGAGAGAGTTATTTGAGGATGTTGGATATTATAGACGTTTGGTTGGCAAACTTATATATCTTACTGTTACTCGACCAGACATCACATATGCAGTTGGAGTAGTTAGTCAGTTTATGCATGACCCTCGGCAACCACATTGGGAGGCTATCTCTCGCATTCTTCGATACTTGAAGGGTGAACCTGGAAAGGGTTTGTTGTACAAACCTTCCCAGTTGCTTACGGTGACTGGGTTCAGTGATGCTGATTGGGCAGGCAGTCGCAGTGATAGGAGGTCTACTTCTGGCTATTGTACGTTTGTGGGTGGCAATCTTGTCACGTGGCGTAGTAAGAAGCAGAATGCTGTGGCTCGTTCTAGTGCAGAGGCCGAGTACCGTGCGATGGCTCATACAGCTTATGAGATTATGTGGGTGCAGTCTCTTCTTCATGAAATGGGACTTATGATTCCTATTCCGATGGAGATGTATTGTGATAATCAGTCGGCAATGTTTATCGCAAGTAATCCGGTGTTTCATGAGCGCACGAAGCATATCGAGGTGGATTGTCATTTTGTTCGTGATTTGTTGTTGAAGAAACAGATTGTCACTCCTTATGTTCGGTCAGAGGATCAATTAGGTAATATCCTCACCAAACCACTCGCTCGTGCTCCATTTTCTGATTTATGTAGCAAGCTGGGCATGTCTGATCTATATGCTCCTGCTTGAGGGAGGGTGTTAAAGTTGTTTTATTTTGTTATTTATCATATGAGGGTATAATAGTAATTGTGGGTGTATTGCATATCAATATAAATAGACATGAGATGCAACCTAGGGTTTAAGTCCCTTGCAATCTCCTTTCTCATATTCTCTCTTCTCTTACTTTCTCTTCTCCTCTCTATCTCCAAACTTAACTGTGATAATTAATGAGGACTAACAGGTAACAAGATATCCTAAAGATGGAAGAATTACTAGTAGCAGCCACAAGTTCTGATGCCAAGTCCATATAATTGATGTGCCCTACTGAACAAGTGGATAATTGTATGGTTAACGATGTTAAGACATATCTTAGCTTTGACAGATCTATTATTATATGTTTAAATGGAAAATTTCCCTAACCGAGTTATGAGTACATAGAGACTGGATGACGAACATTCTTTCTGACCTAAGCTCCAGATCTTCTATTTTTCTTGATAAAAATACAGAGCTTTTGACACGTTTTCACTATTTTAAAATTTAGATTGATTTCATATTACATAACTAGAGGTATAGTTGCACTTCTGGACAAAACCTCTAGAAAAAAAATGATTTTAATTCACTTATGAAATTCACTGGGAAGCTCTTGTATAAATGTTATGATAAGCCAAAAACAGTTCTGTTTTTACAGCCACAGAATCTATTGAACTTGAAGATTAGCTCAAGTTAAAATAAGTTTGGGTCTTTAAGTTAGATGGGTTCTTGGCCATGTAAAACCAAAACCACTTGATCATCTTTTATGTGCAATTGTGCCTGGAGTGCAAAAGGTCTACTTTTCATATACATGGGGTGAACACCCTCCCTCTCTCCATTTCTATCATTTGCTTCCAGGATTTAGAAGTTAGGAGATCTCAATGTTGAACCCCCACCCCTTTTCTTTTTTGAAGTTGGAACTTTGGAACAGATATTTAGTCATTTACAGAAGATAAGAATGGACTTTTAGGTTTTTTGATGATTATATGCTAAGGGGTTCCAATTGCCAACTCAGAACTCACTCCAGTCTATCTAGTGGTGAAATCAGTCTGTTGCCTAAACCCTTGCCGATAACATGGCAAGTCTGTATTTCTTTTCATATGGCATCAATATAATCCCTATCAGAACTTGTTGGACAATAACACCTCATCGTGAGAGATGATTAACTAAGAGGAAATATGATACCAACAAGGCCTTATCCTAAATTTTTAAGGTCAGCTGCCTTAATCCATAGCTTCCATTCAAAAATCTTGAAGGCCATAATCTTTATTTTTTTGTTTAGGCATTTCCAATTATGTTGATCATGATGAACATAGTTGATTTTTAAATTTAAAGAGTTTTACAATAGAGTTTGCACCAGAAGGATTTGGGTTCAAACCCCATTGAGAATGCTAAGATGGATGAGTGACAAAATGTTGAAAGATGTCGATAGAAAATGAACATATTCATTGGAAATTAGAGATGGCGTCATTTTAGAATAAGATGACACAAAAATGATCTACATGGTTTGAACATGTGCAACGTAGAACAATAAATGCACTAGGTGGAAGTTGGAGATGAAGTCAATTGATAATAAGATGACAGAAAATTATCTACGGTGTTTTGAAAATGTTGTGTAGAAGAATAAATGCACTTGTTGGAAGTTTACCTTGAGATGGCGTCAATTGATGATAAAATGACAAAAAAATCATTGACTTTCTTTTGAACATTTGCAATGTAGAACAAATAAATGCACCGATTATGAGAGTCGATAATATATCAGTTAAACAAGCCGTTAGGACTAAGGGTAAGCCTAAATGAACATGGAATCTTGGATTGAGGTTGTAAAGAAGGATATGATTTCTCTTGCTGACAACAAAGAGGACATACCCTTAATAGAGTCGAATGGGAGAAAAGGATCCGAATATATGGCCCCAAAAAAATTAGATATAAAGGCTTTCTTTTGTGTGTGTAGTAAGTAAGAGAGATTTTGAACCTTCCGGACAAATTTGAACTCAAATCGTTTTTGTAAACTCGAGTCAATGGTAAAAGTACTCAAAATAAAATTGACTAATCTAATCATGCTGACATATATGAAAATGCCTCAATTAAATCCTTTTTAGTTCTCTTACTTATTCATCATTATAGCATGGACACTCTCACTCTCATCTTAGTAATGTACCCGGTGTCGGACATGTATCACACCCCGACACTCGGACACTCCTACAAAACTCACTTTTACTTGTGCTCATATTTTATTTGAGATCGGACAAGAACACTCTTTGAATATGGACGTGTATTAATACATATAAGTTTTGAATATGTGCCGACTATAGTACTCGATTGGTGGTAATATCCTAGGTAACACTAACAAAAACCATATCCTTCTTTATGTCTTCAATGTATGTGTCTACCCTAGTCTACTATAGTATATCTCCTCCTTAACGGTCCATCTATTGTCTTCGTTACACACATCTAAGCCACCTAAGAGGATTTTCTCCCACTTGTACTCGATTGGTGCTACCTCCACCCCCCCAAAAATACACTATCTCTTGTCATGATGTATGGTGACTCGTCCATCTTCGCATTCTCATTTCAGGTACGCAATTTTCTGGACATATTTCTTATTGCCCTTCAGTCTATAGTAAATATGACTATAAAAAGATGACTACATCCAAGGGAAATGCTAAGGCAAGTAATGAGTTCAAGGAATATGGTCCTCAAAAGCAAAAGTATGATAGATTCATAAAAACTGCATCAATCAGCTTGCATTACCTACGAGGCTGACCATTAAATATAAGGAACTGAAATGCAGCTCAAACAAATTAATAAACCATGAAAAAATATTGGAAAGGATGGACCTCCAGATAATCCACAGTGACATGCCCAGTTCCCTGGTCATCCCATTTTCCATCATCGTTTAAGCGATAAACCTTCACGCGCTGAGAAGGTAAACATAATGGAGATTAAAATAAACTATTATAAAACTAATCAACCAATTTCCAATAAAGAAATTTCTACCAACTAAACAGAAAGGGAAGTGGTAAGAATTATCAGACAAAATACCCTACAGCCTTGACCACATTTACCATCGGTCTCTATACAGTAGTAGCTGTCAATTAAGCATATATGCCAGGAGATTAAGCAAATACTGTGGAGCACATCAACATTTGATGCAGGCATGTGAAATAGGTTATAAAATAAGTCAAAGTAAGCTATTGTCAAAAAATGTACAGATGACAAGAGAGCAGTACAAAACAAGTTTCCAATTCAATAAACATAATTCAATAACTGAAGAAGGTGAAGCATAACGAGGACAGGCTTGACCATCAACCCTATTGTCGCGAAGCTTGATAACAAAAAAGGATAACACAGGATAATCAACAGCTAGGCTATATCATAAGGAAACTTGCATATTTTAGAAAAAATGGAGGCTTCATCAAAGTACAGTAAGTATAGCATGATAAGAAATTAAGAACATGTATCAGTGACATGCATTACACGCATGATCAAGAAAACAAAGTGGAATATATTAGCAGTGCAGTGAAGGTTTGTGTGTTCCTCAAAGCAAGGTTTAGAAACAAGGTACCAGTATATGATCATCTCTATACAGTTTCAGAGGAATATCAGTCAAAATAATTGGGTTTGATTACTTTAGAAGACAATTCTAAAATGTTAAATTTACAGTTAAATACGATGAAAGGTTAAAATTAAAACAGGATTTCATTAGTTACATTGATGGAGCTTTATGTTGGTTTTGGTGAATGCATATCTGCTTGACTTTTGTAAAATTGTAACACAATAATTGTCAAAAGAAAACCTAAAGTTTCGGCTTCTCTCATTTCACCTCGTAAGTGGAGAAATTTGGTAAGTTTTGGCCCATGGTTGTCGAAGCAGCCAGGAAGTCCAGAGTGGGCAAGACCCCTAAACGCCTAGGCGCCGCATAGTTAAGAAAAAAAAAAAAAAGGTGAATAACATATGTGCCTTTAAGCTCAACATAGATTTACCAACATGGTTGCCATAGATTTAGCAAACAGTGGTGAACTAAGCAGTTTTGACCAACATGGTATCCCATAGATTTAGAAAACACTGGTGAACTAAGCAGTTGAACGTTCAAAAACCTAAATTAGGCAAAACTTGTAATTTTCTTTCGGTTGCTGAATCTTTGCTTATGAGTCTGTGTTGTCTAGTCAATTGACACTATGTTCTCCTCTTGTGCATATCTTTGTTCGTAGTTCGATATTCTGGTGTCCTTAGCATAGAGCAACCACACTAATCCATTCCGAATTCGATGGTTAAACGCCAATCCAGTGACGATGTTGAAGGGGAGATCCAATGAGAAAATAGCTCGATGCCATAAAGATCAAAGAAAATTTTAACCCCTCTTATTTTACTTTTAAGTATGACAAATATATAATTCTTATAAATCCTACACTTAGCACCTAGGACTGTACCAGGAAGAACGGACACTCTGAAAGTTGGCGACTTGCCCACCATACCGTGTCGTAACTGTCGTACACGATATACACTCCAAAGAGGCAAAAACACACTATTACACACCAAAACCAACCCAATTGCCCCGTTCTGTGACTGGGACGCTGTGTCCGTAATCTTTCTTGCTTAATTCATGTCAACGAGCAAGACTTCAGTATATACATCTATGACCAAAAATATCTAGCAATAAACCATTAGCTGCAACTAGTACTACCGATAAATCGTTAAGTAGAACTATCGCAAGAAAAAACTAAAAAAACTAACCTTTACTTCCATAGATAACTACGAAACGGACAAAAAATTAACCAGTAGTAATCAAGCAAAATAATTCAAAAAACGAATCTAGGGCATCAAGAATCGCCGAATTGTCCCCCAAAATACCAAGAAGCGAGCTCCTCGAAAACCTAGAATCCACTGACCTGCAAGGAATTCGACAAATTGGGGACCTTCGCCTGAGCCCCCATCTCCGAGCGGGAAGACGAGCGGTTCGCCAGCAAGAAATCGAAGGGGATTCGCGAATTGGCGAGGGAGGGAAGCTGGTGGAGATTCGAGATTTGGGAGGAAAAGAGCGGGAGCTCTGTAGAAAACTCTAGTGGAAAACCCTAACCGCCATTAACGTCGCGGAAAAACTCGGTTTTTTTTCCCTCTCCCTCTCTCTCTCTCTCTCTCTCCTCTCTCTATATTTCGGAGGAGCCCTTGTGCGGAAATAAGACGGAATTGTTGGAGGAGTTGGGGGCTAACGACATAGCCTCGGTCTTGAGGAATTATTACGGAAATGGCCCTCGTTTGAGTGGGGTCTAAAGGTGTCATCGGGTCGGGTTCGGGCAGTGCTAGTAGAGTTGACCTGTTAGTGTTTTGGATCCATGTTTTTGACCCGCGGATGTTACCCGTATAAACTCTGGGTCGGGTCCAGTTTCTCTCCGTACCTTATCCATTCACTAGGAAACTTGAGTCCAAATGTTTTACTATTTTAGGAAAAACAATCTCCTTGGATTTGCATTATCTACTAAGAATTATTTGATATGTTACCAAAATTGCCCGTTTTTAAAGTGATATATGGCTTGATCCAAAGTTAGATCAACTTGATTCAAGATGTCATGAAAGAAAAATCGATTCAAGATGTCATGAAAGAAAAATTCAAGATGTCATAAAAGAAAAATTCGAAAAGATAAAACATTAACTAAAGATTATCTAGAAAATGAACATTCCTAATATAGTAGTTGTATCCCGCAATTATTTTATGTAATTTTATAAAAAAAAAAATTTTTTTTAGCTAAGGTTACTTTTATGTATTTCATAGTGATATCATAATCCTAAATCTAAATTCATTAAGGAATATAATCACCAACCAATTTATATTTCACTATCAATTATTATTATTAGTTGTAGTAGTAGTAGTAGTAGTAGTAGTAGTAGTAGTATTCCTACACTACTTTTCGTTTTCGTCCTTCATATATTATTATTATTTTTATTTTTATCCAAGGGCACACCTCATGGGCAATGTGTCATGTCCAAAGCCCATGATTGTCACTTGGCCTTGAAAGTTTCAATATATCTAGTCCCTCTCCCCTCATATGTAGCCCACTAAATAATAATAATAATAAGGGGGAGAGGAAGGACGGGTTTAGAAGAATAAGAAGAAGGAGAATAAGGGGGAGGATGAGTTTAGAAGAAGAATAAAAAAAAATAAGAAGAAGCCATCACCACATCCATCAGCACCTCTCTAATACGCTCATAATCTTCCAACTATCGTCGACCTCCTTGGAGACCGACGACATCAGCAACGGGGACAAGGGGTGTCGGCCCTTGTCCCCAAAAAATAAAAAGTAAAAGAAAAAAGAGGAGGAGAGATGATGAAGTAGAAAGGAAAGAAGAAAGAGGATGAAGAAGAGAAGTGAGGGGATTAAAAAATTTGGGTTTCTAATTTTTCAAAATCAAGAGGCAAGTATAATTCTCTTTGCAATTTCAATTACTTTTTAAATTTTATCCCTATAATTGTTGTTCATTCCAAATTCTTGATTTAAATTTTGAAATCATATAAGTCAAAGTTGAAATCTCTTAACATTATTAATTTAGATTTATGTTTCATAAATTCGTTTGTATATGTGATTACAAAGTTGTATATCATCACTCTTCTAGCTAGAATTAAAATATATGAACAACTAATCTAAGGTTTGTAGGTTGTATTCTTTAAATCTCATCATATTACATTCTAGGTTTATATTAGAATCCTTGTATATGTGTAAAAGTATTGATAATGATTGCTAAACTTGGTTTTACCATGACACCTTGTTAAATTAGGATTAACTTCACATTATAACTTTTCATAGTTCTCCGACGTAGTGTATGTTATCAAACTACAAAGAAAAATGTTAAGAAGTGATAGGAGATAATATTCTAGATATTTTATTTATCGTGATATTACATATATATACATCCACATATCAACTTGGGGCCTAAGTCACATGGCCAATCACCATATATAGCCAGCCAATCACCATATATAGCTAATCACCATAAATATAATTTAATAATATAATTTAATCCCAATATCCGCTCTCAAGTTGGAGCATGCAAGTCACAAATGTCCAACTTGTGCAAAAGAAACTCAAATTATCGTTCGCCCAAAGCTTTGGTGAAAACATCCGTCAGTTGTCCATCCGTTGGCACATGAGATGGGCGAATAACTCCAGCAAGAACATCATCCCTCAAAAAATAATAATCCACCTCAATGTGTTTTGTGCGCTCATGGAAAACTGGATTCTGCGCAAGATGTAAAGCATATTGACTATCACAAAACAAATACATAGCATACGAATGTTGCACCCCCAAACTGCCAAGCAACCCCTTGAGCCACTTAAGCTCACACGTGACCGCCGACATCGCACGGTACTCTACTTCGACCGAAGAACGGGACATCGTCACATGTTTCTTCGTCTTCCAAGAGATGGGCGAATCACCAAGAAAAACCAACCAACCAGACAAAGAGTGTCGTGTGATGGGACAACTCGCCCAATCAGAATCATACCACCCCCGGAGCTGCAAATCACAGTTAGAGCGAAGAAGAATGCCTTGACCAGGACAACCCTTCAGATATCTAACAACCCTCAAAGTCGTATCACAATAATCACGCCGGGGCTTATGCATAAACGGTGACAAGATGTGAACAACATAAGCCAAATTCGACCGAGTAAACGAAAGATAAATTAGTCGTCCCACAAGCGGCCGATATGCTTCCCCATAAGAAAAAAGTGGACTTGTAGAGCGTGCCAGTTGATGATATTTTTTCATGAAAAAGCTTACGAATTTTACCCCCAACAATCATGTCTCAGAGATAATGTTAAGTGTATATTTTCGTTGACACAGAAAAATACCTTTCGCACTTCGGGCTACCTCAACACCAAGAATAAACTTCAACGCCCCAAGGTCCTTCATATGAAAGCATGTACTCAAATATTTCTTAAAGGCAGTAAGAGCAGCACAATTATTGCCAGAGAAAATTAAATCGTCGGCATACACAAGAACATTTATCTGAACATCGCTCTTATAAAGAGTAAAAAGCGAATAGTCAGAGTACGATTGAAAAAATTTGTACTCCCCAAAGAAGATGCCAACTTCGCAAACCAACAACGAGGTACATGTTTAAGCCCATAAAGAGATTTTTAAAGCCGACATACCTGATCTGGGTGTTTGGTTTGGAAACCAGGTGGTAGTTTCATATACACTTCTTCGGTAAGGTCTCCATGTAGGAAGGCATTGTGAACATCCATCTGATGTAGTTTTTAATTTTTTGTTGCGGCCACAGCTAGAAAGGCACAAACAGTAACTATTTTTGCAACCGGAGCAAAAGTATCAGTGTAATCAATCCTTTCAACCTGATGATTTCTAAAAACCATCAAACGGGCTTTAAGCCGCTCAACACTCTCATTAGAGTTATACTTTATCTTGTACACCCACCGGCTCCGCATAGCACGTTTTCAGCCGGAAGCATCTCCAGGTCCAAGTACCACTCTCCTCCAACGTCCGTATCTCCTTCTGCATAGCTTCTCGCCACCATGCATCTTTAACCACCTCTTTAAAGGAGGTCAGTTTTGTACCTGCAGTTACAGCTGCAAGAAAATTCCTGTGTCCCAGAGAAAATTGGTCATAATTCAAAAAATATATTATAGGATAAGGAGTACCTGAGGAGTGTGTCACGCCCCAGTCCCAAAATACACGGGACCAGGCCACATGGCAATAGTCAGCTGACACGTCTCCGAGGATATCCTAATTTAATGGATCCTAACGAAGAGTGCTACGCTATCCTAAAATACTAACATGTCCAATATCAGTCAATCAACAGGTAAACTAATCTCATCCACAATATAAACAGCAAGAAGTACTAAATAAATGCTGGAAGATAAACGTCAGTCTCAAAATATCATAGTACAACCAAGAATGTCTGGTGGGGACAAACCCACTACTATGACGAAATAAAATACTGAAATGATAGATAAAAGATAATGACTAGGGCATCGGCTGACTAGATAATGATGCTCCCAATCCTAGGCAGAATGTAAACCCCCTCGATTTATTCTGTAGATAGTTAGAGTGGATTTGAAAAAAATTTGGTTTTGGTAGCAGATGTCGAGGATTAGAGTGGAGTAGGGCTGCAAACGAGCCAAGCCGTTTGCAAGCTGCTCGAAGCTCGGCTTGATAAAAGCTCGTTTGAGCTCGGTTCGTTTAGTAAACAACAAGCTCAAGCTTCATTTTTGAGCTCGTTTAATAAACGAGCCAAGCTCAAGCTTAGAAGTACTCGGCTCGTTTAAGCTTGCGAGCTGGTTCGTTTAGAAGCTTGCGAGCTGACTCGTAAGCTGGCTCGTTTAGAAGCTCGTTTAGGAGCTCGTTGCTGGCAGTTTACAAATTTATTTTGTTATTTAATTTAAATTTTTTCTTTGTTGAATTCTAATTTTATGCATGTTTGTATAACAATATGGTTGTGTGCATTGTATATAATTATATGTCCTTAATAATTGATATTAAAAAACTTTTTAAATTGAATTTTTATAAATAAATTGTTAATATTATAGGTACTTGAATTCAAGCCTAACTAGCTTGAAATCAAGTTCGTTAAGCTCGAAATCAAGCTTAATGAGCTTGAAATAAAGCTGAACAAGCTCAAAATCAAGCTTAACAAGCTTGAGTTTGAGCTTATCAAGCTTGTTTATCAAGCTTGAATCAAGCTTGCTTATCAAGCCAAGCTCGAGCTCAAACCAAGCCAAGCTCAAGCTTAATATAAACGAGCTTGAGCCAAGCTCAAGCTCTAAAATAAAAAAATTATCAAGCTCGAGCTCGAGGTCGGTTAATTCTAATCAAGCCAAGCTTAAGCTTATAAAAGCTTGGCTCGGCTTGGCTCGTTTGCACCCCTAGAGTGGAGATAGTTCACCTGGTATTTAATTCATTAATTAAAACCATTGGCGCGCCCTATCATTGCTAAATTAATCGGAGCCCAATATCAGCCCATAAATGCCGTCTTTTAAAATTAATTTTTGTGTGCTCTAAATTAATTGCGCAATATTCCGAAAATCGTAACCCATATTTAATTCCGTGTCGGACACCTGTGTCGTTACCCTAAATTTTGAGATACCAACTTAACCCGTTGAGCCGGACCAACTAAAGGGTCCAAGACTGACTCCAAGCCCCCACCATTTTTGGCCTTTGCATTATTCCCGGATTTTGACCCCAAGTGCCCCCAATTAATTTAAATTCGCGGGACACTTTATTTCTATTTAAATCGGAAATACCAACTTTGTAAATCCTATTTTTAATCCTAAAATAATCCCAATGCTTTTCTAATTAAACCCGTGCCTAACGCACAACACCCTCTCACCATAAAAATTTCTAAACATATTTTTCTCCATAATTTTTGTGTCATTTTATGTGTCCATGCAATTTTCCGAATTTACGGGACTAAGTTGCAATTATTGAAATTATGTGTCATCACCCTATTGGCTTGAACAATGGAGAGGTCCCAAAATAGGGTCCCATTCTCACCCATCCATTCACCCCTTCATGAAGAAACCCACTTTTCTTCATGACAAATCTTGGCCCTCTATTTTAGATGGGCTAATCTACACCCTCCATCATTTCACAAACTCCCCTATAAAATATCCCATCACCTCACCCTCACCCTCACAAACCCCAAGGCCGGCCCTAATCCCAACACATGGAGAACCCCACCCCCTCTCTCTCTCTTCCCTCCTCACATAAACCCACAGCCACATTTTTCCTTTCTTCTTCTTCCATTTTTCCTTTCTTCTTTAAACCTTGAACCCGGTCGGCCCTCACCTACTACGGCCAACCCCCCAGTCGACACTCCCGCTCGCCTCCTCCCTTACCGACTGAATCAACACCTCCCCGCGGCCTCCCCTTCGACGGCTGCTGTTGCCATGACTCCCCTCCGGCTCTGCCACGAGCACCTCCCTCTCCGACAACTGCTTTAGCCACCACCACCATCTGCCATAGCCCGAGCACTGCCCGGCCGGATTCCCTCCGGTCGAGCTGTTGCGCTACCGCCGCCATCACCCTATTCTCCGGCGGACTCCACCACGTTGCCCTAGAACCGGCCACCGCCATTGCCACCACCACCGACAGCATAACTGTCCACCACCACCTGCTGCCACGAGCTCGATGCTCCGGTCAGCCACCTCACCCCGAGACTCCCGTTCCTCCACCCCTCGAGCTGCCGCATCCTCCCACTGAATCCTCGATGAGCTTCTCTGAGCTGCTGCACCACCGGCCGAGCACCTCTCTCGAGCTTCCCCTCCGGCGACCATCCGCTGTACAGCCTTCCACCAGCTTTCTCTCCAATCCGACCATCCTCCACCCGCTGGCCGAGATCCCCGCTCCTCACGGCTACCACCCCTCCAGCCACGAGCTACGACAGTCGAACGCGGCCGTCCCGTCGACCTCGCGGCGTGCATTCCATTCGCCCACCTATTGAACCACCACGACCACCACCCTGTTGATCTACTGACACCACCACCTCCAGTGGTTCTCCGGCCATCACCCCCGGCCAGCGAGCCTCGACGAGGTCGACTCTCTCCCCCTCTCTTTGATTATTGGTCATGTTGAGCTTTAACTAAGGTTTAAGTATTAGTGTTTATATAATTATTTTATGTTGATGAGAAGCATGGGAGAATAACTTGAGATTGGGTTTAAATAAAGTTTATTGTGTTTTAGAGTTTATGGAGTGTTTTAAGCATATATGTATAGATAGCTGTTAGTTTAATAATGTTGTATAGTTGTGGTGAAGCATAAATAATCTTGTTCCAAGTGGTGATTAGGTTTATGTTGAATAAAGTGAATGTGATTTGGGTTAATAATGACTAAGAACAACGATGATTTAGGTGAATGTGGATTATAATGACTTGAGATTTAGGTTTAATGGTGAACTTGGGGTTATTCGTCATCAGTATATTAAAATGCAATTGAATAATAGACATTGAGATTAGGGTTTAACATATTTACTTATGTGCATGGTAATCTGTATGGATGAGCAGTGATTGTGGGTGAAAGGATACCGAGGATAGAGGAAGACCTAATACTTAATAAGTAAATACTGTCAGGGATTGAACATTGATAAACAACGAGGAGCACGGGATTGATGAAGGATTCATGTGTAGTGTAAAATGCTCAATTTAAATGTATAATTAGTAAGGGTAGTAGATGAATGTCTGATTGAGGACTAGTGTGATCGATAATTAAGAAATTGGAAATTTGAGTTGATTGATTTAGGGAGGTATATGGTGATTGGTAACAACGATATTTAAACGAGGAACTTAAAAATCATAAACTGTGTTTTGAGGATAGTTTGATGATGTGGTACAAATGACTAGGTGTTTTGACGTATCGTACCGATAGTCAATGGTGGTCAATCCCCTAGTGACTTGTCCCTGTGAGTCGTAGCTGAGTTTAGTTGTAGATGTGTGTAGCATCCCTGCCTGTCGTGGAATAGATTATTAATTATTGGTTTGTATCTCATCTCTAGGTACTGCGGAATCTGAGGACTTAGACGCAGTACCGGGACCCCGTCATCAGCAGCCTCACGCAGGCAAGTGTACCTTGCCACCCTGTATTTCAGATTACAGTTATTTATTATTTCTTTATGTACATTGTACACGTACTTATGTTGACGCTCGATACTTCACGTCCGGATCACAACCGGGTGCTGACATTCGTCGTAACGTATTAGAAAAATTTGTTAGATGCTTAGTAGCACTTCGATGTACGTACCTGAGTATATCGACACCCCAGGACACACTCATACAATGTAATCGTGCTAGATTCCTGTATCCTGATACTGACATCATGACCAGAGACTGGGACGACCTTAGGGTCACGCCTGTTGAGTTATCTTCCGTGTGTCGAGACTGTTAGATAGAGGTTCAGGTTTAGCGCACAATCGTGGACCGCTTGGGAAGGAGAAGACAGTTACTAGACGTTTGGGCTACTCTGCATGCGCTTATATATGTATATGTAGTGATCATGTATTCTAGAGTAGTGTAACACCCGTGTGTCTCTGTGCTCGAAGCTACGGTACGCCCCGTGTGTCTCTGTGTTCGGAGCTACGGTTTTATTTTGGAGAGCCCACGCGTCGAACATTGTCTTTAAACTGTGTCACACTAGTTGGTTATGATAGAGTACCCTATCGTGCACTTGTACTTTCTGTTTACTTGGCTTGCTGTATTTCTGTACCTTGTTACGTCCCTCTGAGGACCTGGTTCCCTGCCAGTTTTGCAGCATAGATGATTACGGAGCATTTGGAGTTGATGTTGGAGTTGCATGTCTTGCGGGCATGGTACCAGGTACTTACATTATATCTACCGGCATTATGTTTATTGTTTATTTCATCTGTTGTTGTAGCCTAGTTTTTATAGACTCATACTTCTTCTCGAGTCTATTCGAGTTAGTGTGTTATTGGGCGGCCGACTCTAGCACATATAGCTCTTTCTTGTATACTGATTTATATTATGGATTGAGATATAGAGGTTTACATTTATGAGATATCTAGATAGTGCCCTTTTATATTACAGCTTATACGTATTCGAGTCAGACCAGAGTCTGGTCGAATGCGTAGCTGGCGTGTCACGTATTCCTGGTCCTACGTATTTTGGGACTGGGGCGTGACATTACCAAGTGATCACGGAAACTCTGACGGTAGTACCTCTAGCTCTTCTGCGGCATCGAACCTCGTCTCCTGTCCTGGCCCGTACACTGTGGGATAATATGCCTCGTCCAAATCTGGAAAGGTACCAGGTTCTCAGAGGGACGTAACAAGATACATAGAAGCATGCCATATATAAATACTGAATAACATAAATACAATAAATGGTGTGCTAACCATCTAAGTGAATGCAATATGAGGACAACTTTGGTACGTATGGGTAGGCGTAAGCATAACATCCAATACCCCGAAGAGCATGGCAGCAGTGCAGTATATCGTTCATATCGCTTCGAAGAACGTGGCAGCAGTGTAAAGGGGGTCATTGGATCCGTGGCTCCTCTGGATACTACGGACTCCAATGGGTGTGTCTCATACACCTACTAATATCCTCCCCGCCCAATGTAGATACGCAAATCGAATACTCGACGTGCATACCACGTATCTATATGCCAGTCTCTAACACTAAAATATAACCTGAATTACGTACAAACCGTGATGTAGGGCACATGCACCGATAGCTAGTCGAGTACGCAAACTCGCATCCCAATATGAATTTGTCACAGTGAAACGTGTAAGAGTGTCAGGTCTCATAAGATAACAGAGTATCCTCCAATGGGGTGAGTATGCTAATGACTAGGTCAAGTACACTAATCATCGACGCAGCCGTCGACTGCACCCGAGTCAAATCTCGGACGCGCACACTTGTATAAAATAAAAGCACAAGAATACAATACAACATATGCATAATTTAAGTTAGACAGTAAATATGGCAAGGTATCTTGCCTGAGTCCTCAAGCTGTGAATGCCTGAAGTCGGTTCCTGCAGTGTCTCCTGACTGATCCAATGATCCTAACACACAATATAATATAGAAATGCTGACATCAGACAGTAAGCAATATATACGCACGACTACGACGCTACTCTTGGAATATTGTCGCAAGTTCACAATTGATCGAATACAGCGTCACGCATGCACGTAGCTAGAGTATACACGTGTTCTGTTCCCGGTTATCGCATGCCTTGAGACAACAATCAACAAGTTATGGTTACCAACTATTTTTTATTTATACGATTACAGGTCCTTGGTTCCCATGATCAACTTACTCAGTTTATGTCCTGATGTTTAGATGAAATACTGGTCCTTGGTAACATGTCATACTTTAGGGAATGTATTCATTATTTTCTAACCTAATTATCATCACGCATACACACAACGATTACTTCCTTTTATTAGTTTGGTGTCGACATAGGACACGTCGACACGATGACTCAAATAAATAGTCATACAACGATGCTATGCGAGAACGAGCGGGGGATTGAGTACCTGGCTGCTTAGACGAGGGTCTGCTCGTCCTGGTCATCCTTTTCGTGGCGGAGCTCCGGCATAGACCGGTGGATTGGCCGGCAGCGGCAGCAGCGGGCTTGGCAGCGTCGGTGCGGGCTGAGAACGGCGCGGGGCGGCTGACACGTCGTAGGGGTAGGTCGGGGCAGACCTCACGGTGGTGGTCGGCGGTGCCAGAGGCGGCGGGGGTGCTCAAGGCAGCGGCTATGGGCGGATGTGGATGGGTGAGTTGGTGATGGTGAAGTCGACGGCAGCGTTGGACGGTTGGGATGGTGGTCCAGCCGTGAGGGGGTCCGGTGGTTGAAGTGGTCCGGTGGTGACCGGTGATGTCGGGCAGTTGGGGGGGAGCTCGGGTTGTAAGGGGGAACGACTAGGGTTTGGCTAGGGTTTTGATGAATAGTGAATTAGGGTTTCAGGGGGAGGAGTTGTATTTTATAGGTGTTGACTCTCGTGGGCTATCCTTGAGGTTTGGGCCGACCAGTTCCTCGGGGTGGGGCTGGTCCATATTTAAGGGTGTACACGGGCTTGGTCTGGTCCTGTTTTTGGTGAACTTGGTCTCAACTTAATTAAATTATAACTTAATACGCTAGGCGCTCATTTACGAATATTACGAAGCTAAGATGAGACGCAATGACGAGTTTCTAAGGTTGCACAATGGTCAGAGGGGGTAGTCTGGCATGTCTAAGAGATGTTCGTGACATTGGGTGGAAGATAACTACTGGTGTGGTGCTCCATCCTCGAAACAACGTCAAGGACATATAATTATTGCACATTTTCCAATTATATCCAATTAATTCTAAGTCTCTCAATTTAATTCAAATTATCCATAAATTGGTCGAGGGGGTTTACAATCTACCCTCCTTAGAGCATTTCGTTCTCGAAATTAAAAATATACGCATGGTAAGAAATACTGACTAAATCTAAAATGCCAATACGTACCTAGTCCTTCGAAGAAATGGGGATAGCGCTGTCTAATGTCCTCCTCACGTTTCCAAGTCGACTCTCCTGGTGCATGATACCTCCATGAGACACAGACTAGAGGGATAGTTTGACCTCGCAATACCTTCTCGCTCCTGTCCAGGATCTCAACAGGCTCCTCTTGTCATGATAGACTCGAGCCGACTGTGATCTTTGAATGGTCAAGTACATGACTCGGATCCGGTATGTACCTCCTCAGCTGAGATACATGAAAGACATCATGGACTCCTTCCAAAGTCTGCGACAAGGCTAATCTGTAAGCAACCTCTATGACGCGTTCTAACACATCGAATGGTCCGATGTACCTCGGACTCAGCTTTCCTTTGCCTCCGAATCTAATAGTCCCTCGAGTAGGCGAGATCTTTAGAAATACGTGATCTCCAACCTGGAACTCTAAGGGTCGTCGGTGCGCATTCGCCCAATGCTTCTGTCAGTCCTGTGCTGCTCGTAGGTGCCCTTGGATCTTCTTCTGTCACGCCCCAGTCCCAAAATACGTAGGACTAGGAATACGTAACATGCCAGCTACGCATTCGACCAGACTTTGGTCCGACTCGAATACGTATAAGCTGTATTAAAATGGTCACTATCTATATAATCAAGTAAATATAAATATCTATGCCTCAATCTACATTGATCAGAATATACAAGAATAAGCTACATGTGCTAAAGTCGGCTGCCAGTAACACATAAGCTCGAATAGACTCGAGAAAGGAATATGAGTCTATAAAACTAGGCTATATCAGCAGATGAATAAATAATATGAATAATAACCATAACTCCGGAAGAAAAGATATAAGTACCTGGCACAAATTCCTGCAAGACAAAGCAACACACATCAGCAACTCCAGGCAGGCTTCACAACGGTCTATGCTGCAAAACTGGCAAGGGACCATGTCCTCAGAGGGACGTAACAAGGTACAAGAAACAATATGCCAAAATAAATGCAGTGCAAGAGTAAATGAAATAAATAGGGTAACTATGTATCCATCTATGTGAAATGCAAGTGAGAACATCACTAGTACTCAGGCTGAGACCGCTACAAGCTCTGTGTCAGGGAGCCGGGTAGCAGTAATAACAAGTAATGGGTCTAGCTCTGCTCGAGAGTCTACAACCTCACAATAGTAGTAGATATATATAGAACAGCCTGTAGCCTGTGTGTCTCTCCCTACCCAATGTAACCACACGTCTCATGTCCATAACGTCTCATGTCCATGTCACGTGAGATCATATCTAATGCAACCAGTCATATAATCTCTATAAATATAATATCTATGTCAATTCTGTATCCTACACAGAATTACCATGAATATCTCAAGAAGATTCTGTCATATGTATGGTGTCAAGTATCCTGGGTTATAATGTACTTGATGAAAACAAGTACTAGAATGTAAAGGGTCCGAATGTCCATTTCTAGATGACGTACCCAACTCCACGTACGGGGTTGGCACCCGACTATTAATCGGACGCTAAGTAAGTCACACGGCCCTAGGTTTAAGCATGTACAACAATTTTATAATTAAGTCAAAGTAATAAATAACAGAACTGCAAGTTGGCAAGGTTCACTTGCCTGGAACTCCAAGTTGATAATACAAAGAACCTGCTCTCGAATTCACGCTCGTGCGATCCCAAGGGCCTAAATATATAATATCATAAAATTAGTTACTATGACATGGTTCACTAAGCATGCACAAGAGTACAACTACTCTACGTCATTAATCATTAGACAATTAGGGTCTAATTTAATCAAGGATACCACTTATACAATGCCATCAATTATTTAGAGTCTAAAATAATTTGGGGTTCTAACAAAGTAGGTTGGCTAAGGTTCACTAGTCAAGGACCAAGAAATTGTGTAAACACCAAGCCTACTAGTCACATAACATCATCAAGCCTCATAAACATGATTATAACGAAGGTTCATATAGGTACTAGGTGTTCTCACACTAGATTTCCATATACAACATATCATCAACCTTGGTATTCATTAAGTGTCAAACTATGTTAACCAACTTAGGGTTAGTTTTGTCTTATTAAAACATGCACATGAGCATTAACAATAGGTCAAGTTAGGGTCATCACAAACAATCACATACTATATTTCTCAAGTATATTCGTTCATCCAACTATATACAACTCTCGTTCTACTACAAAATATCAAGTATACATAGACAAGTCAAATCTGAATTTATAATAAGATCATGGCATATACCTCATTTATTCTTGTATTTGTCATGAAATATGTGTTCAAGCACTAATATAACTAGTGAACAACCTTAGCATGACATCTTCTACATTCTAACATAGTGTTTATAAACAATAAAACTAGATATCACAAAACTTAGGCAAAATGCACTACTAGTTGCACAATATTTAATCATGTCTCAACCATGCATTTATTTATATATAACACCCTAAACAAAATTTATACATTCTAAAATTTAGTGATAATTAGAGTAAAAATTATATTTTGCAAGTGGTTGCTTGGATTTTAGATCATGGCAAAGTGAATAGGACAACAAGTGCATAAATAACATTCAAGTCTAGACATGAGAAGTAATAAATATTCTTGGTATAATATCATACAAAGTTAGTGAAATTTAATAGGGATATTAAGTACATGTAAAAAGGGTTGAGTAGGAGGAGTTGGACCTCTTACCAAAGTGAAATGGAAAGACAAAAGAGGGTTGTGCACTGCTTACACAAATTTGTCCAGATTTGGACACTTCGTCTCGTAGCTACTGTCCGGGGCTTTAAAACATTTATCCAAGTACTTTGAGGATTAGAGAGATTAGGAGAGAGTTAGAGGATGAAGATAGGGTAGTTGTTGAAGGGGTTTTAGTGCTGAAATTGGTGGCAACAATGTGTTTAAGTGGTGCTATTGCTGGCGGATTCAGCAGGGTGTCTTCGTTTTGTAAGGGGTGTTTGGGGGAGTTGTAGGATGATTTAGATGCTTAGTTATAAATGAAACTTGTTAAGGAGAGGTAGGAGAAGGATATTTGGGTGCTGTAGTGGTGGTTTGGAGGCTATGGAGGTGGTGGAGTGGCCTGAGAAGAGGATACACTGAATTCGGATTTAGTCTGGACACCTCTGATAGAGGGCTATTTTTGAGAAACTTAGAATGAATTTTGATGGAAGGTTTGTGAAGAGAAAGTGATAAGGATAGGGAGAGGAAGAAGCATACAAAATTTGAGAGAAAGATACTTACTATGGAGGGAGATATGGCCGGATTGGTGGGGGTATTGCTGAATTAAGATTCAGCCTGGGTAGGGTTGGATGGATGAAGGTGTGGAGGGAGATAGAGAAGGAATTTGGAGAAGGTTTGTGAATAGAAAATGTGAGGAAGAGAGTTAGGAAGAAGTTTTCTTCAGGTGGTTCTAATGGGGGAGGTGAAGAGATGGGAATTATGGACAGCCTAGTGGGGAGGGGAAGGGTTTGGAGTTACCAATGGGGTAAGAAAAGGTCACAAGTTATAACCCCTTTCCTTTCACATTCCATCCTAATGATTTAGTAAACCCATGGCTGTCCAAAACTGAAATAATTTTTAATATGGATGGTCAAACCTAGCTTAGTCAACCTAGGTTAAGTCCAACTACTTCTAGTTGGGTCAGGTTCGGGTCGTTGCGATTTAGTTTGACTAGGTTGGTTCGATTCACTAGAAAATTGGTCATTTGTGACTATTAAGGGTAGGTAGCACATAGAGGTTCAATAGAGTGGGATACATGTATCATGTGTGTCTTAGACCTAGTATAGATCATGATCATGCATTAGGTCGAAAGAATTGGTCGAAATTAGATCTCCAATTTAAATTGCAATGGTCAACGGTTGCACTGTAGGTGCTAGAAATTAGGTTTTTGATCCGAATATTTTACATTAAAAATAGAGCACAAGGAGATATGTTTGAGTGTGATATGATAATCATAAATTAAGGTGGGCTCGTCTAGATCATGCATATAAAATTTATTTGGAGATAATGGCTAATGTTGTGCTCCTAAAAATTAAAGTTATAGAAAATATTTTTAAGGGATACTTTTGTTTACTTAATCCAAATTAATAATAAAAATAATAATTTTAAATATTATATTAAATTAAAATAGCTAAATCTCTGGGGGTTTACAATCTATCCACCTTAGAAAAATTTCGTCCTCGAAATTCAAAATCTATCTCTCCAACCACAACTCATCATATCTCTAAATATATAAATATATCTTGGTACTTACTCATACCCATTCTAAAAACCTTAAACTTCCATATACATACAATTTAATCGTCTAAGGCTGTTTGTCCTCAAAATATATTTTCACCACCATGTACTATCTTATTATTGTTATCATTCTAATCGTCATCTAGAAAAATTTACCACCTATAGGCCTAGGTTTCACAAGGATGCCGCAACACAAACCCAGTTCAAATCTTTCAATATTTACAAGAAAAATAATGCCATATCTTAACTCTTAAAGGAGTGCATGGGTTAGGCACTAAAATCTTACAAGCACAAAATATTCAAGACTACCTATGTTATATCTAAATCCTTTATTCTACAACTAAGACTGCTATTATATTTTTATTCTTTCATTGGTACAACGTCATCAACCTATAGTATCCCCAATAAAATACTCTAACCTAACTTCTTATAATTGCTCTTAGCAGCAATAAGTCTAATCTAGTCAGTCAGTCATACATAGTCTAGAATCTCAACTCAACGATTCCTAAGAGAAATGCATATAATAAAATACGACATAAGCCCCTATTCAAATACGTAGTACAAAATATATATATATAAATTATGTAATAAATATCTATTCAATCATTCTAAATACCCTAGATAAAAATATAATCAATACAATAAAAAGAATAAGATTTCTAAAATCCAAAATTCCATCGGCTATGGTAAATTAAAAATAGGTTCTCATCACCTACTACTGAGGATAGGTCCAGCAAGATCATACCCTATTAGTCAAAAATCTAAATCCCTGACCCTAATAAGTTTATGTGTATATTCACAATATTCAGCTATCATTCATATAAGACTTCTATCTTCCATTTACACTTTTCTCCATATGTAAATCTATAATCTAAGGGTCTTGTGATAATCCTCTACAGAATGACTAACAAGTCAGTATGTGCTTCTTAACCTGTGTTTAATTCCTTAAAATTCGTATCACTTCGAGACTGATCAACATTTTTTTTACTCGCACTAAATTCTCAAAATTCTAAAAGCATTATAATTCATAAATGCTAAAATTATTATTACTGAAGTCCATACCACAATCCCTTCTCTTTGGATTATGCGACCATAATATCTTTCCCTTATTATTTGTTTCCTACTCACCTCCATATCCTTTTTGTATGTTAATCTTGTTTTCAATTATAAGCTTCGTCAATCATGACCCAGTACTTTTTGCTTCGTAGTATAGATCTTCTAGACAACTGCCGAGTGATAAATCTTCAGTCCTTCCTAGATCTTTCTCTTAATTTAAAATGCTCAAGATCATGTACTTCTCGTGACTCTTCTTGTTACCATTCTACCTTCTTCACCTTGAACCTGAGATTTTCTCCTTGTTCATTCCATATATACCCTTCATCCAAACTATATGGTTACCATCTTGTTATAGCTTATCATCTACAATTCACTATATCTAACTCAAGACTATATCATAAAACTCTCATCCTTCAACCTATTTTCTCTATCACAGATACTAGCTTGTCAATGGGTGGTACTGACTTGTTCAATTAACACTAACAACCCAGTTAATCAAATACATCTCATTTGATTTCGAAAGCTATACTTTAGTACTTGAGTTATCTAATTACTCAAATATTAGGTCTAGCAATCTACATATCTATTTAGTCCAAACCTATAGTCATCAATAATTTAAGGGGTCATAAGATCTATTTTGATACTAAAAGTCACAAGACAACTAGAGATTTAACCACTATGGCCTGTTACGTAATGTTCCAATTTCTTAAGGTCATAATATAATTTCTTGTATCACCATCATGAGCCATATTTGATCCCTAGCATATAGCTATGTATTCCATAAAGTATTCTAAACCATCTTGCTAACTTCTAATACTTCTAAATTACGGCTACCTTAAGCAAGGTGTAAGGTTTTATTAGTTCTAGGCCTCTAATACTATATTTAATTCTCATGCTAACAATCTATACTAGCTCTAGCATATATGAATAACCTATCTACCTATCCTATTAACGGTAACCATCTTCTAAAAAATTTATATCTAGCATATCTTCTTCCGCCTTGACAAGGATCTGCTTCTGGAGGAAACACCATGCACGAACATTCATCTCTCTGAAATAAGGAGAGATGATAAACAATATTAAGGATGCCGAGGGAAATAAAATAGTCAATTATGAAGTCCAAGGACGATAATCAAATGCTAAAGAATTTTTAAATCAGTTGTGGATTGAGATACTACTACTGTTAATCCTGATTACAGGCTCGCTCGGTATTAAAAAATAACCGAAATGATTTAATCAAGACCTGCATGGGCCACCACAAAAACATATCACGTCCCAGTCCCAAAATACGTAGGACTAGAAATACGTAACATGCCAGCTACGCATTCGACCAGACTCCGGTCCGACTCGAATACGTATAAGCTGTATTAAAATGGTCACTATCTATATAATCAAGTAAATATAAATATCTATGCCTTAATCCACATTGATCAGAATATACAAGAATAAGCTACATGTGCTAAAGTCGGCCGCCAGTAACACATAAGCTCGAATAGACTCGAGAAAGGAATATGAGTCTATAAAACTAGGCTATATCAGCATATGAATAAATAATATGAATAATAACCATAACTCCAGAAGAAAAGATATAAGTACCTGGCACAAATTCCTGCAAGACAAAGCAACACACATCAGCAACTCCAGGCAGGCTTCACAACGGTCTATGCTGCAAAACTGGCAAGGGACCAGGTCCTCAGAGGGACGAAACAAGGTACAAGAAACAACATGCTAAAATAAATGCAGTGCAAGAGTAAATAAAATAAATAGGGTAACTATGTATCCATCTATGTGAAATGCAAGTGAGAGCATCACTAGTACTCAGGCTGAGACCGCTACAAGCTCTGTGTCAGGGAGCCGGTAGCAGTAATAACAAGTAATGGGTCTAGCTCTGCTCGAGAGTCTACAACCTCACAATAGTAGTAGATATATATAGAACAGCCTGTAGCCTGTGTGTCTCTTCCTACCCAATGTAACCACACGTCTCATGTCCATGTCACGTGAGATCATATCTAATGCAACCAGTCATATAATCTCTATAAATATAATATCTATGTCAATCCTACATCCTACACAGAATTACCATGAATATCTCAAGAAGATTCTGTCATATGTATGGTGTCAAGTGTCCTGGGTTATAATGTACTTGATGAAAACAAGTACTAGAATATAAAGGGTCACGAATGTCCATTTCTAGATGACGTACACAGAATTACCATTTCTAGTCAAGGACCAAGAAATTGTGTAAACACCAAGCCTACTAGTCACATAACATCATCAAGCCTCATAAACATGGTTATAACGAAGGTTCATATAGGTACTAGGTGTTCTCACACTAGATTTCCATATACAACATATCATCAACCTTGGTATTCACTAAGTGTCAAACTATGTTAACCAACTTAGGGTTAGTTTTGTCTTATTAAAATATGCACATGACCATTAACAATAGGTCAAGTTAGGGTCATCACAAACAATCACATACTATATTTCTCAAGTATATCCGTTCATCCAACTATATACAACTCTCGTTCTACTACAAAATATCAAGTATACATAGACAAGTCAAATCTGAATTTATAATAAGATTATGGCATATACCTCATTTATTCTTGTATTTGTCATGAAATATGTGTTCAAGCACTAATATAACTAGTGAACAACCTTAGCATGACATATTCTACATTCTAACATAGTGTTTATAAACAATAAAACTAGATATCACAAAACCTAGGCAAAATGCACTACTAGTTGCACAATATTTAATCATGTCTCAACCTTGCATTTATTTATATATAACACCCTAAACAAAATTTATACATTCTGAAATTTAGTGATAATTAGAGTAAAAATTATATTTTGCAAGTGGTTGCTTGGATTTTAGATCATGGCAAAGTGAATAGGACAACAAGTGCATAAATAACATTCAAGTCTAGACATGAGAAGTAATAAATATTCTTGGTATAATATCATACAAAGTTAGTAAAATTTAATAGGGATATTAAGTACATGTAGAAAGGGTTGAGTAGGAGGAGTTGGAGCTCTTACCAAAGTGAAATGGGAAGACAAAAGAGGGTTGTGCACTGCTTGCACAAATCTGTCCAGATTTGGACACTTCGTCTCGTAGCTACTGTCCGGGGCTTCAAAACATTTATCCAAGTACTTTGAAGATTAGAGAGATTAGGAGAGAGGTAGAGAATGAAGATAGGGTAGTTGTTGAAGGGGTTTTAGTGCTGGAATTGGTGGCAACAATGTGTTTAAGTGGTGCTATTGCTGGCGGATTCAGCAGGGTGTCTTCGTTTTGTAAGGGGTGTTTGGGGGAGTTGTAGGATGATTTAGGTGCTTAGTTATAAATGAAACTTGTTAAGGAGAGGTAGGAGAAGGATATTTGGGTGCTGTAGTGGTGGTTTGGAGGCTATGGAGGTGGTGGAGTGGCCTGAGAAGAGGATACACTGAATTCGGATTTAGTCTGGACACCTCTGATGGAGGGCTGTTTTTGAGAAACTTAGAATGAATTTTGATGGAAGGTTTGTGAAAATAAAGTGATAAGGATAGGGAGAGGAAGAAGAATAAAAAATTTGAGAGAAAGATACTTACTATGGAGGGAGATAGGGCCGGATTGGTGGGGGTATTGCTGAATTAAGATTCAGCCTAGGTAGGGTTGGATGGATGAAGGTGTGGAGGGAGATAGAGAAGGAATTTGGAGAAGGTTTGTGAATAGAAAATGTGAGGAAGAGAGTTAAGAAGAAGTTTTCTTCAGGTGGTTCTAATGGGAGAGGTGAAGAGATGGGAGTTATGGACAGCCTAGTGGGGAGGGGAAGGATTTGGAGTTACCAATGGGGTAAGGAAAGGTCACAAGTTATAACCCCTTTCCTTTCACATTCCATCCTAATGATTTAGTAAACCCATGGCTGTCCAAAACTGAAATAATTTTTAATATGGATGGTCAAACCTAGCTTAGTCAACCTAGGTTAAGTCCAACTACTTCTAGTTGGGTCAGGTTTGGGTCGTTGCGGTTTAGTTTGACTAGGTTGGTCCGATTCACTAGGAAATTGGTCATTTGTGACTATTAAGGGTAGGTAGCACATAGAGGTTCAATAGAGTGGGATACATGTATCATGTGTGTCTTAGACCTAGTATAGATCATGATCATGCATTAGGTCGAAAGAATTGGTCGAAATTAGATCTCCAATTTAAATTGGAATGGTCAACGGTTGCACTGTAGGTGCTAGAAATTAGGTTTTTGACCCGAATATTTTATATTAAAAATAGAGCACAAGGAGATATGTTTGAGTGGGATATGATAATCATAAATTAAGGTGGGCTCGTCTAGATCATGCATATAAAATTTATTTGGAGATAATGGCTAATGTTGTGCTTCTAAAAATTAAAGTTATGGAAAATATTTTTAAGGGATACTTTTGTTTACTTAATCCAAATTAATAATAAAAATAATAATTTTAAATATTATATTAAATTAAAATAGCTAAATCTCTGGGGGTTTACATCTTCACCTTCTCTATTGTACGAACAACCAACTCGGAGCCAAGAATCTGTCTCTCGCCTATATCGCCCCAACATACGGGGGAACGACACTTCCTGCCATACAACGCTTCATAGGGAGTCATCTGGATGCTTGCTTGATAACTGTTGTTGTAGAAAAACTCGACCAAATGCAAATGGTCCTCCCAAAATCCTCCGAAATCAAGCATGCATGCTCTTAACATGTCTTCCAACGTCTGAATGGTGCGCTCTGACTGGCCATCTGTCTGTGGGTGATACGATATGCTAAACTTTATGCGGGTACCAAGACTCTCTTGTATACTCCGCCAAAAGTAAGAGGTAAACCTCGTATCTCTGTCGGACACGATGCTAACTGGCACTCCGTGTAGTCGCACAATTTCTCTCATGTACATATCTGCTAGGACCTCTGTAGATTGTCCAACTCGGAAGGGTAAAAAGTGTGCGGACTTGGTGAGTCTATCCACGATTACGCATACTGTATTTCGACCACTAGGACTCCTCGGAAAGCCCATAACATAATTCATAGTGATATGCTTCCATTTCCATTCTGGTATAGGGAGCGGTTGAAGCAATCATGCAGATCTCTGATGCTCACCCTTGACTTGCTGACACACCAGGCACTTGGCCACAAAGCGTGCTATCTCTCTTCATTCTATGCCACCAGTAGTACTGTCTCAAGTTTTTGTACATCTTCGTGCCTCCTGGATGAATAGAGTAGGTTGAACTGTGTGCTTCTGCCATCAACTCCTGCCGAAGCTCTCCATTTGGAACATAGAGACGATCTCCATATCTCAAAGTTTCGTCTTCATGTATACGCAGTCCTGTCTGTATTCCAGCCTCTGTCCTCTGTCTAAGCCTCTGGAATCTGGCGTCTGTTGGCAAAGCAGCCTTGATCCTCTCCACTAATGTCGACTGCAACTGAAAACTCGACAACTATCCGTCTACTCCGGGCATAACAACTTCTATACCCATCTGCTCTAGATCTCTCAACAGATGTTGTTGTGTAGTCAAGAAAAATGCCATGGGTCTTCTGCTCAACGCGTCAGCTACTACGTTGGCCTTTCTCGGATGGTACTGTAGCTCGATCTCGAAGTCTGTCATCACCTCGAGCCAACGTCTCTGTCTCTGATTTGTCCTTCTGGGTATAGACGTACTTCAGGCTCTTGTGGTCAGTAAATATCTCTACTCTTTCTCCATATAGGTAGTGTCTCCAAAGCTTCAAAGCAAATATCACTGCTGCAAGCTCCAAGTCGTGAGTAGGATAGTTCTTCTCATGGGTCCTCAACTGTCTAGAAGCATAGGCTATAACCTTCCCATCCTGCATCAAGACACATCCTAGTCCTTTCCCGGATGCATCGCTATAGATCACGAATCCTCCGGGTCCAGATGGTATGGTCAAGATAGGTGCCGTAGTCAAACGCTTCTTTAGCTCATCGAACGCTATCTGACACTCCTCTGTCCAAGTGAACTCCTGCTCCTTACGAGTCAAATGGGTCATCGGCTCTGCGATCTTCGCGAAGTTTTCCACGAACCTCCGGTAATACCCGGCAAGTCCTAGGAAACTCCTTACTTCTGAGACATTGGTAGGGGTTGGCCATGTCTCTACCGATGAAATCTTTGCTGGATCTACTGAGATACCATCTCCTGAGATGACGTGTCCAAGAAAAGTGACACGATCTAGAAGAAACTCGCACTTGCTCAGCTTGGCATAAAGTCTTTCTCTCCTCAGCGTCTCTAACATTAGTCTCAGATGCTCTTCGTGCTCCTCATGGCTCTTTGAATACACCAAGATGTCGTCAATGAAGACTACCACGAACCGGTCCAAGTATTGGTGGAATACTCTGTTCATCAAGTTCATAAATACAGCTGGCGCATTCGTCAGTCCAAAAGGCATCACTAAGAACTCGTAGTGACCATAACGAGTCATGAATGCTGTCGTTTGAATGTCTTCTCTTCGTACCTTCACTTGATGATAAATCGATCTCAAGTCAATCTTTGTGAACACTACTGCTCCTGTTAGCTGGTCGAAAAAATTATTAATCCGCGGCAGGGGGTATTTGTTCTTGATAGTCAAAGTATTAAGGGCTCTGTAATCAATGCACATGCGTATTGTTCCATCCTTCTTAGGTACAAACAATACTGGTGCTCCCCAGGGTGATGCACTAGGACGGATAAATCCCTTGCTCTGCAACTCCTCTAATTGTAGCTTCAGCTCATCTAGTTCCTTCTTCGCTAATCGGTATACATTAGAAGATACCGGTACTGCTCCAGATACTAGCTCAATAGTGAACTCCACGTCTTTATCTGGCGGTAAGCCTGGCAATTCTTCAGGAAAAATATCCTCGAATTCTGCCATTATCGGTGGGGATACCATCTCCATAGCCATGTAAGCTCCAGCTACCTGTCCTACTCCTTGCTCGATGGTCCCTCGCATGTACTCGAACTCCGGTTGATTTGGCGGTCTAAAGGTGACGCTACCCTTCCGGCAGTTCAGTACGATATTATACTGGCTTAACCAGTCCATGCCTAGCACAACATCAAAGTACGGCATGGGTAATACCAAGAATCGCGCTCTTATCTCTCTACCACATACGACTACCGAACACGTTCTAATAGTGCTGGTAACCGGCACGATACCTCCTCTGGTAAGAATCTTCCAACTCTTAGGTAAGGGGGAAGTAGCTACTCTATGCATTGCCACAAATCTATTAGATATGAATGATAAGGTAGCTCCAGAATCAAATAATGCAGTCGCAGGTAATGATGCAACTAAAATGGTACCTGTGATAGCTTCCACTCTTGTTTCCTTCTCAGTAGCTGCTAGTGCAAAGGCCTGTCCGTGCCTCTGCCCTCCGATCTGCTGTCGAGCTCGGTCAAACTGCGCCTCCTGTGGGGCCAAGGGTGGTCCCCTCTGGAATCCTCCGGGTGCTGGTGGACGTTGACCTCCTGGCGGTGGTAGTATCCTCGAAACTGGTGCTGTTGGTCTTTGTCCGGCCGGCGGTGCTGTCTCTCTGCGTTGTAGGCAGTCTCGGACTTGGTGCTGGTCTGACCCACAAATCAGACATGTCCTTAGTTTCTTTCTACAGTCCTTCTTGTAATGTCCTCTCTTACCACAGTGGTAGTGTCACGCCCCAGTCCCAAAATGCCAAGGGACTGAGCACGTGAGCAATGGCCAGCAGCACGCACCGATGGACAACCCAATTTAATGGATCCATCAGGGCATGCTTAAGCTGTAGTCTAGCAGTAATATGTTACAAGTCTCAGGTATTTCTAATCTCATCCACAGAATAAATACAGATTAATGCCAGAAATATTGCAATAGAAATAAATAAGCAATAAATAAGGTTATCTCGGAAAACAAATCCGAGAATTATTCTGTTACATTTAAGAAGAAAGACAGGAAATAAAATACTGAAATGGAAATACTGTGTATATGAAGCCGGTGCTCAGGAGAAGTCTTCAGCCACTATCTCGTCCTCGGTTCCGGGTTCTGCTCCAATGAGTACTCCTGTACCGTACACCTCAGGGTAGATCTCTGCGGCTATACCTGGGGACATAGTCCATTCCAGGTCCTCAGGGGACATAACATGGTACAGAAAATATAAGCCAAAATATATGCAGTGCAGCAATAATGAAACAGCAGGGTAAATATGTAAACCAGCTAAGTGATATGCAAGTGAGAGTTTTAGTCATACTCAGGCTGAGACTACTACAGGATCAGTGTCGAAGAACCCATAGCAGTATTTTCTTGAAGAGCCAGTAAGGAACCAAAGCTCTGTATCAGAGTCTAAGGCACCGCCAGATAAAAGTATTTATATTATATTATATTCAGCCTTGATATGATAATACTCTCCCCACCCCATGAAATCTCACGTCACAGTTCCAAAAAATATCAGGTACAAGTCACGCAAGTTTGAACTAATACAATGAGTCAGGCTAGAATCTAAGCATGTAAGCTGAAAATGATATGAAAATGTAGCCTATACGAATCACCAGGTATATCTCAGGCAATTCCGTCACATGAAGAGTGTCAGGTGTCCTGGGTTGAGCAGTTAAACAAGTTACATATGAATCTACAAGAAATCAAGTAAAATACTATAACCAGCAATATCTGAGAATTGGCAAGTTTTACTTGCCCACTGATGTATAACTAAGTCCAGAAAATAGGTAGCAAAGTTGCAAGTTTTGGCAAGGTACACTTGCCTGTGGTTCCGGCTCTGTTTGCAGTTCTGTCTTCGGCGGAAATTGCAGGCGGTACTCCGGTTGCTGAAACAAACATCATCATCAGATCCAGAAAATATCAATCAGCTAGAAACGCCTGTCCTTGGGTCCAATTTGAAGACAAGGGCAAAAACGACAGTTTCGGACCAAAATGGGGTCCACCGGTGGGTCCGCTTTGCACCGAAAAACGCGTCCGGGTCAACGGTCTCCAAATTCACCAAACTTAGTGTCAACAGGTCAGGAATGATGATACGAACCCAACGGAACTTTCAGAATTGGATTCCGATGAGCCGAACACAAAATCGCCCGTCGAGCGGGGCCTATGGGGCCCACGACACGCGATTTTGTCAACGTTCTCAGAATCGAACCAAACTTGGCTCACAGGACCAGCGTATTGCTACGAGTCCGATGGCGCAAGTTTCGTCTCGATTCGACGTGTGTATACAAAGTTAGGGCACGTTCCAAAAAGTACGAATACAGGGCGATGTCCGCGGATACGCGTTGATCCCGGTGTGCACGCACACCCGAATCAACTTCTGCGAAATCCCACACATCCGTATCGACAATGCGCACGTATCTGTGAAGACCGCGCGCGACCAAGTCGTCCCGTTTGGCGGGGCATACTCAGTTCCGGGGTAAAATAGGGTCTAGTTTTTCCTATTTTTGGATCGCGGTGTGCGATCACCACAGGACGCGATGCCCCGAGCGGTTTGTCCGGGCACCGAGAGGGTCATACAGGCTTCGCAACGCAATTTACGGAATCGAAAACGGAGCTACGAGCAAAAAGTTACATGCACCTGAAGGGGACCCGAAAACCAGGGTCGAATCGTGTCCGACACGTGTCCGACTCGTGTCGGACACAGGGAATCGAATTAAGGTTAGGGCTTCGGATTTTCGCCGGAGACGGCGGCTCTGAGGCGGGAAGCGGCCGGCCGGGGGCAGTGGGGGCCGGGGGCAGCGCGGCGAGGCGGCGGCCGGGGCTCGCGGCGGCGCTGGAGGCGGCGCGGCGGCGCGGGAAGCTGCTGCTGCTGCCGCTGCCGGCGGAGGAGGAAGGGGGAGGAGAGGGAAGCCGGGGCTCGGGGCTGCGGCAGATGAGGCTGGGGGCGGTCCGGGCGGAGGCGGAGGGGACGCGGGGGTCGTGGTCGGAGCCGGTGGAGGGAGGCGGTCGGGGTAGGTGAACGGAGAGGGCTGGGGGGAGGGCTTTATAGGCGAAGGAGCGAGGGGGTAGGCCGGGGAGGGCGGCGACGTGGCCGCGGGGCCGCGCGGAGCGGGCGGGGGCGTGGCCGGCGTGGCGCGGCGGCCGCGGGAAGCGGAGGGGGACTCGGTCGTGGGGAGGGACGGGGCGCCGGGTCGGTCGGGTGCGGGTCGGGCGGCGGGCAGACCCGACCCGACCCGGTAGGGAGTGGGCTGGGCCGGCCTGCGGGCCTGGGTGTGGGTTCGGGTCTGTTGGGCCGGGCTGGGCCGGCCCAACGGGCTTAGGGTTTAAAAAAAATATAATAATAATAATCATAATATATATTAATAATCAGTAATAAATAAATAAATAAATAAATAAATAGTTTTATGTGTTTTAAAAATAGGTCCGGGGCCCGATAAATTCCAAAAAAATTGTCCTAAGTCCAGTTTTTCATTTTACATCCAAAAATATTATTTTCATAATATTTTAATATTATTTATTATCATTTAAAAATTATTGAATAATTAAAATCATGTTTTTAAATTATAGAAAAATCCCAGAAAATTCCAGAAAATTGTGAAAAATCCATATTTAAAAATTTGAAAAAATAGGGGGTTTACAATCTACCCCCCTTAAGAGGATTGCGTCCTCGCAATCAAAAATAACCGGTCAATCGAGATGACGCGGTCGCAAACATCGTTTAAAAACACATCACAAGATACTTAGGGAAGTACCGTTTCCCTAAAAATTAAAAGTTTACACTTTCCAGGAAAATCTAGTTAAAACTATAACTTTTATCAAAACCAGGTTGTTATTAACAAGTTGCAAATTACTAGGTTAGGGCTGAGGTCACGAACCAATAGGCACGAACTACACAAGACTAAAAACGGAAAACTATGATCACTTACTCGCATCAGCGTCCTCCAAAGTCATCGCGTAAGCCTGCTCTCGTCCTTGAGGTAGATTCCTCTGCTGTTGCTGAGCTTGCTGGTAGGGTGCTGCTCGAGGTGCTGGTGGAGTTTGCTGGTTCGCCCTTGGTGCTCCTTCTCTACGCTCAGGGCAGTCTCTTACTGCATGCTGTCTGAATCCGCAGCCTAAGCATAGTCCGAGTTTACGTCTACATTCCTTCTCGACATGGCCTATCTTGCCGCAGTGGTAACAGGTAGAAAGGTAGAAGGTTTTTGGTGCTGCTGCTGGTGGCGAGCTTATTTGTTGACGCTTTGCAGACTCCTCTTGTGCTGCTTTGGTTGGTGCGGATGGGGACGGCCGCTTCAGTCTGGTCTCTCTCTTGGTGACGCGCTCTATGCGTCGAGCTGCAGCAAGAACGTCCGAGTATGATGTTGGTGCGACGGACCCAATTAGTTTCTGCAGCTCAATGTTCAGTCCGTCGAAGAATTTCTCGGCCTTCTCTTCCTCAGTCGGGATCAGGGTGGGGGCGAAGCGGCTCAGACGAATGAATTCTTCGTTATATTCTTCCACCGTCATAGAGTCCTGAGTGAGGCGATTGAACCTGTCCCGCAGTTCTGATCGAGCGATGGCAGGAATGTACATCTCCTGGAAGAGTCTGGAGAACTCCTCCCAAGTGACTCGGTCTGGTCCGAGCCGTGTCTCTTCGGATAGCCACCAGTGATGGGCATTGTCCGTCAATTGCATTCGGACGGCAGTCATCCAGCGTTCCCGTGGAAGCTCGGTTGCTTCAAGTTGATGCCGTATGTTGGTGAGCCACTCGTGAACTTCTGTGGGCTCCTCTTTTCCAGAAAAAGTGCGGGGCTTCAGTTGGCGGAAGTCAGTGATTGAGCCTGTAGTTGGCCGTCGAGCTGGTAGGTTGGCTTGCCCCAGTGCAGTTACGATGCTGTCCCTTAGGAAGTTAGCTTCGCGACGCTGAGCCTCGTGTTGAACTTGTTGCTGAGCTTGCATCATCGCGTAGATCATTTGAAATATTTGTTGCCCGTCGATCGGCTGTCCTGGTGGGAACACGGGCATTGGTGGGACGAACTGCGGCGGAGGTGGGATGTCATCGCGCCGGAATCGGGAGGTAGGTTGACCTGCCTGCTGGCTCTGTTGAGTTGGTGGAACTCCTCCGACTGGTGTCACTTCGTTGTCAAAGGTGACACCTATAGCTTGTGGTGTTCCGACGGGAGTCTCGTTGCATTCTTGTGGGTCCATTCCCTGTATCCAAAATAACCAATAAGAGGCGCACAAGAATCAAGGCAAGATGCAAGTTCAAATTAGTTCGAGTACGATACAGATATCAAAAATGATTCAAGCAAGTTGATGAGATCCTAAAAACTTATCCTATCTTATTGCAGGCCTGTTCGGTCCCTAAGTTGAAACCGAACAATTTAGTCGTAGACCTGCATGGGCCACCACAAAAACCATGTCACGCCCCAGTCCCAAAATGCCAAGGGACTGAGCACGTGAGCAATGGCCAGCAGCACGCACCGATGGACAACCCAATTTAATGGATCCATCAGGGCATGCTTAAGCTGTAGTCTAGCAGTAATATGTTACAAGTCTCAGGTATTTCTAATCTCATCCACAGAATAAATACAGATTAATGCCAGAAATATTGCAATGGAAATAAATAAGCAATAAATAAGGTTATCTCGGGAAACAAATTCGAGAATTATTCTGTTACATTTAAGAAGAAAGACAGGAAATAAAATACTGAAATGGAAATACTGTGTATATGAAGCCGGTGCTCAGGAGAAGTTTTCAGCCACTATCTCGTCCTCGGTTCCGGGTTCTGCTCCAAGGAGTGCTCCTGTACCGTACACCTCGGGGTAGATCTCTGCGGCTATACCTGGGGACATAGTCCATTCCAGGTCCTCAGGGGACATAACAAGGTACAGAAAATACAAGCCAAAATATATGCAGTGCAGCAATAATGAAACAGCAGGGTAAATATGTAAACCAGCTAAGTGATATGCAAGTGCGAGTTTTAGTCATACTCAGGCTGAGACTACTACAGGATCAGTGTCGAAGAACCCATAGCAGTATTTTCTTGAAGAGCCAGTAAGGAACCAAAGCTCTGTATCAGAGTCTAAGGCACCGCCAGATAAAAGTATTTATATTATATTATATTCAGCCTTGATATGATAATACTCTCCCCACCCCATGAAATCTCACGTCACAGTTCCAGAAAATATCAGGTACAAGTCACGCAAGTTTAAACTAATGCAATGAGTCAGGCTAGAATCTAAGCATGTAAACTGGAAATGACATGAAAATGTAGCCTATACGGAATCACCAGGTATATCTCAGGCAATTCCGTTACATGAAGAGTGTCAGGTGTCCTGGGTTGAGCAGTTAAACAAGTTACATATGAATCTACAAAAAATCAAGTAAAATACTATAACCAGCAATATCTGAGAATTGGCAAGTTTTACTTGCCCACTGATGTATAACTAAGTCCAGGAAAAAGGTAGCAAAGTTGCAAGTTTTGGCAAGGTACACTTGCCTGTGGTTTCGGTTCTGTTTGCAGTTCTGTCTTCGACGGAAATTGCAGGCGGTACTCCGGTTGCTGAAACAAACATCACCATCAGATCCAGAAAATATCAATCAGCTAGAAACGCCTGTCCTTGGGTCCAATTTGGAGACAAGGGCAAAAACGACAGTTTCGGGCCAAAACGGGGTCCACCGGTGGGCCCGCTTTGCACCGAAAAATGCGTCCGGGTCAACGGTCTCCAAATTCACCAAACTTAGTGTCAACAGGTCAGGAACGATGATACGAACCCAATGGAACTTTCAGAATTGGATTCCGATGAGCCGAACACAAAATTGCCCGTCGAGCGGGGCCTATGGGGCCCACGACACGCGATTTCGTCAACGTTCTCAGAATCGAACCAAACTTGGCTCACAGGACCAGCGTATTGCTACGAGTCCGATGGCGCAAGTTTCGTCTCGATCCGATGTGTGTACACAAAGTTAGGGCGCGTTCCAGAAAGTACGGATACGGGGCGATGTCCGCGGATACGCGTTGATCCCGGTGTGCATGCACACCCGAATCGACTTCTGCGAAATCCCACATGTCCGTATTGACGATGCGCACGTATCTGTGAAGACCGCGTGCGACCAAGTCGTCCCATTTGGTGGAGCGTACTCAGTTCCGGGGTAAAACAGGGTCTGGTTTTTCCTGTTTTTGGATCGCGGTGTGCGATCACCACAGGACGCGATGCCCCGAGCGGTTTGTCCGGGCACCGAGAGGGTCATACAGGCTTCGCCACGCAATTTGCGGAATCGAAAATGGAGCTACGAGCAAAAAGTTACACGCACCTGAAGGGGACCCGAAAACCAGGGTCGAATCGTGTCCGACACGTGTCCGACTCGTGTCGGACACAGGGAATCGAATTAGGGTTAGGGCTTCGGATTTTCGCCGGAGACGGCGGCTCTGAGGCGGGAAGCGGCCCGGCCGGGGGCAGTGGGTGTAACGCCCCGCAACCGCTCGGAGCGTTACGCTGAGTCGGAGTCGGATTTAATGAATCAAATGCTGGTTACATTTGAAATGTTGGATTTCGGGAAGAAGAATTAATCGAGTTAGTTTTAATGTGCAGATGGCTAGCGGGTTCGATAAAAATCAGGTGTTCGTTCAGAACAGTACTGAATAGCTGGATGGAAACGATAATGCCGTCTTCCTTAGTCCGATCGGTCGGATGATTTGGAGAGCACGGCCTGCTCGTACGGTCATACCAGTTGAGTAGATCGCGCTTGCATCGGACCACGAGTTTAAGGGATTGGCCGTATCGGCAGGACAGGATGCCTAACGGATTCGAACAATGTGAGTGGGCTCTTTCCCTTCTCCTCTACTCCTTCATGCCTAATAATATGGAAAACACGTAATGGCTTGTACACTTGGGCTGAAACATCGGGAAGCACTACACTGAGGCGTGCATAGAGTGTGCGTCGTTGGCTTGGTAGGGTTGTGGCTTGAATGGTTTTACGCATTGGATAGTTGGTGCGATAGTTGGATTATACCTTTGAGGTGATCGGTTGGATACTTGGGATTTTGCTTGGACGGTTGGAAATATACAAGTTGGAAGGATACTTTGAGGCAAATGGGAATATCGAGAATATCGGAAATTTGGGCGAGCGAGCGTGCATCCGTGCACGAGTACCACTGGGTCGCTTTGTCTTACAAAGCGAGCAGTTATGGTTCGAAACCGAACAACTGCATCAGCGAGGTATGGTGCCGCTTGATGGGGCATTGTGCCACGAATGGGGCATTGTGCCACTGAGACGGCATTGTGCCATGGGATTGCTTTGAGCATGGGTGTTGCACCATTTCAGAATACATTGCTGTAAAGCGGCAATGTGAAACACTGGGTATTTTGGTGCCTTGGGCTATATATATTAAGGTCGAGATTTGGACTTCTTGGAAGAATATGTTGGAAGAATGGTTATGGATACTTCGGTTGGATTTATCGATGGAACGAGTCTAGGATCGCTTGGTGGGGCGAGAATGTTCGATCCTCTCGTCATACCTACATGTGTCTGCATGTCACGGACAACTTGTGCAAAGGTTTGGCACTTTCCCCAAAACGGTTTTTATCCGGGGCACTGGAGCCATTTCGATCCGGAGGGAAACATTTGATTCGCGTTCAGTCGCGATGCATTGCGGGACCTCCAGCGGGGCTTGCTACCCGGGCTGATAGGGCGCGCCGTAATGCTTGAGATATGTCCTTTATGGCTCTGCCAGTGACTTCATATAGATAAGAGTTGGTTTGCTTTACTTTGGTTGGTTTGTGCATCGTGTAGGCGCGGCCACCTTGCCTCGGCAAGAGTGTGCACTCGAGAGTGGGATATAAACTTTGGTTGAGAGTGGATATTGAGGCGAGACTGATGGTTCGATATGTTATCGTGCAAGCGGTGACATTGAGTTAGACGGGTCGGCTATATATAAAGTGCTTGTCGTTTGGTTTGAGAATGAATGTTTGCATGCTTAAACTGCTTTACTGCTTTCCTTAACATGTCATTCATATGCCATGAAACGAATCTAGGATTCAACTAGAAAGATCACCATTTAACTGTGTGCATTCACTATTTTACTTAGTGTCGGCTTAGACGAGTGGGTTACCCCGCTCACCAGTACGGTTGTGTACTGACCCACGTTTGTGGGCAATATTTCAGGTACACAGGCGTAGTGGCGCTGCTTGGATATACGGGACAAGATGTATGAACTGTAAGTACCTTTGTGGGCTAGAGAAAGAGCAAGAGTTATTTCATCGTCTCCGTGGCATCGCCTTTGTGGCATTGACTCGGGGCATCTCATTTGGACCCTATCGTGAGCTTCGCTGCGTATACTCTGATGTGTGCTTGGTACACAATTGGCTTCCGCTGTAACTTGGTTGTTTCGATGATAACTTTCGTGTTTAACAACATCGCCTTGTACGAGCGCAACTCCAGGCTCGTACGGCATCACGTCCCGAATAGAACGATTGTCCCGCGGGAGAGCTGCAACGTGGTGATTTCACGTTCAGCGGGGACTATTGGGCTTACGGGAGTTTGGGGCGTGATAGTGGGGGCCGGGGGCAGCGCTGCGAGGCGGCGGCCGGGGCTCGCGGCGGCGCTGGAGGCGGCGCGGCGGCGCGGGAAGCTGCTGCTGCTGCCGCTGCCGGCGGAGGAGGAAGGGTGAGGAGAGGGAGGCCGGGGCTCGGGGCTGCGGCGGAGGAGGCTGGGGGCGGTCCGGGCTGAGGCGGAGGGGACGCGGGGGTCGTGGTCGGAGCCGGTGGAGGGAGGCGGTCGGGGTAGGTGAACGGAGAGGGCTGGGGGGAGGGCTTTATAGGCGGAGGAGCGAGGGGGTAGGCCGGGGAGGGCGGCGACGTGGCCGCGGGGCCGCGCGGAGCGGGCGGGGGCGTGGCCGGCATGGCGCGGCGGCCGCGGGAAGCGGAGGGGGACTCGGTCGTGGGGAGGAACGGGGCGCCGGGTCGGTCGGGTGCGGGTCGGGCGGCGGGCAGACCCGACCCGACCCGGTGGGGAGTGGGCTGGGCCGGCCTGCGGGCCTGGGTGTAGGTTCGGGTCTGTTGGGCCGGGCTGGGCCGGCCCAACGGGCTTAGGGTTTAAAAAATAATAATAATAATAATCATAATATATATTAATAATTAGTAATAAATAAATAAATAAATAAATAAATAAATAAATAGTTTTAGGTGTTTTAAAAATAGGTCCGGGGCCCGATAAATTCCAGAAAAATTGCCCTAAGTCCAGTTTTTCATTTTACATCCAAAAATATTATTTTCATAATATTTTAATATCATTTATTATCATTTAAAAATCATTGAATAATTAAAACCCTGTTTTTAAATTACAGAAAAATCTCAGAAAAATCCAGAAAATTGTGAAAAATCCATATTTAAAAATTTGAAAAAATCAGGAGGTTTACAGGTAGCAAGTCGGAAGCTCCATTTGCTGGTATGGCGTTGTCCTCTGCCGTGTCTGCGCTCCGGGATGACGGATCGGTCCTCCTACTCCGGGCTGGGCTCTGGTTGGTGCGGTTGTGCTGGAACGTCTTGCTCCTCTGCCGATGGCCTCCTGGACTCTCGCCTCTGAAAGAACCTCTTCATAAGAAATTCTCGCCTGTGCGGTGGTATACCTCTGTAGCTCGAAGGTGAGGCCGTGATGGAATCTCTGGGCCTTCTCTAGATCATTGGGTATCAGGACGGCACCAAATCTGCTAAGGCGGCTGAACTCTGCGTCATAGGAGTCAACAGTCATATTTCCCTGTTATAGATGTAGGAACTGAGAGTACAGGACATTTCTGACTGTAGCTGGGAAATACTTCGCATTGAAGTACTCTAAGAACTGTTCCCAAGTCTGGTTCTTTCCTACACTGCGCTCAATAGAATCCCACCAGTGATGGGCGTTGCCTTTTAGTTGGGCCCTCACGGCGGTCATCTAAAGGTCTAGGTGCAGTTGTGAAGCCTCTAGTAGCATCTCCGTGTTGGCGACCCAATCGGAGATCTGCTCTACGGTCTCATTGCCCGAGAAAGTATCTGGTCCTATCTGTCGGAACCATCTTACAGTGCCACCTGTCTGGGCTGGTGCAGGTGCTGGTACTGGTGCTGTGACAGGTGTCCTCTCTAGTACTGCCATCAAACTTTGTCTCAACGTCTTAGTCTGATGCCACTGTGCTTGCATCATAGTCTGAAAGAACTGAAGCATTTGTGGCTGTCCATCTAGCTGTGGCATCTGGGGTGTATAAGGTGGAGGTGGTGGTAATGGGACCTCTGGCTGTGCGGCAGGTGTCTCCTCAAATATCGGCCTCTCGGTCTGCGGCATCGGTGTACCTCCTGAAGTCTGGCCCTCAAAATGCGGTATGGGGATCGTCTGTGAAGTCTGTCCCTCGGGCTGCTGGGTAGGATCGTCTTGAGAGGTATCGTGCCAATGTATCAGCGGGGCCTGTGGCGGTGGTTGCCCTCCAGGTAGTCCCTGGGGTACCTCTCCTCTTTGGGTAGTGTCGGTTGGCACCACGGCACTGGGTGCTCCTCGTCCACTGCGCAAGTCCATCTTGCTGCAAGAGACAAGATTTTATTAAAAGAGTACGGAATCAAGCAAACATGATGCAGATATTTAGAAGCAATACGAAGGAAATTCAAAGACGAAATCAAAGTGGATGAGACCTAAAAATTTCTATCCTATTGCAGGCTCGCTGGACATGTTACCATACCACAAGCGAAAAAGTCGACTTGCATGGGCCACTACTAAAACCATGTCATGCCCCAGTCCCAAAATACACGGGACCAGGCCACGTGGCAATAGCCAGCTGACACGTCTCTGAGGATATCCTAATTTAATGGATCCTAACAAAGAGTGCTACGTTGTCCTAAAATACAACAGGTAAACTAATCTCATCCACAATATAAACAACAAGAAGTACTAAATAAATGCTGAAAGATAAATGCCAGTCTCAAAATATCATAGTACAACCAAGAATGTCTGGTGGGGACAAACCCACTACTATGACAAAATAAAATACTGAAATAATAGATAAAAGATAATGACTAGGGCATCGGATGACTAGATAATGATGCTCCCAATCCTAGGCAGAATGCCTACCAAGTGATCACGAAAACTCTGACGGTAGTACCTCTAGCTCTTCTGCGATAGCGAACCTCGTCTCCTGTCCTGGACCGTACACTGTGGGATAATATGCCTCGTCCAAATCTGGAAAGGTACCAGGTCCTCAGAGGACGTAACAAGATACATAGAAGCATGCCATATATAAATACTGAATAAAATAAATACAATAAAGGGTATGCTAACCATCTAAGTGAATACAATATGAGGACAACTTTGGTACGTATGGGTAGGCGTAGGCATAACGTCCAACACCCCTAAGAGCGTGGCAGCAGTGCAGTATATCGTCTATATCGCTCCGAAGAACGTGGCAGCAGTGTAAAGGGGGTCATTGGATCCGTGGCTCCTCTGGATACTACGGACTCCAATGGGTGTCTCATACGCCTACTAATGTCCTCCCTGCCCAATGTAGATACGCAAATCAAATATTTGACGTGCATACCACGTATCTATATGCCAGTCTCTAACACTAAAACATAACCTGAATTACGTACTAACCGTGATATAGGTCACACGCACCGATAGCTAGTCGAGTACGCAAACCCGCATCCCAATATGAATTTGTCACTGTGAAACGTGTAAGAGTGTCAGGTCTCAGAAGATAATAGAGTATCCTCCAATGGGGTGAGTATGCTAATGACTAGGTCAAGTACACTAATCATCGACGCATCCGTCGACTGCACCCGAGTCAAATCTCGGACGCGCACAGTTGTATAAAAGAAAAGCACAAGAATACAATACAACATATGCATAATTTAAGTTAGACAGTAAATATGGCAAGGTATCTTGCCTGAGTCCTCAAGCTGTGAATGCCAAAAGCCGGTTCCTGCAGTGTCTCCTGGCTGATCCAATGATCCTAACACACAATATAATATAGAAATGCTAACATCAGACACTAAGCAATATATACGCACGACTACGACGCTACTCTTGGAATATTGTCGCAAGTTCATGATTGATCGAATACAGCGTCACGCATGCACGTAGCTAGAGTGTACACGTGTTATGTTCCCGGTTATCGCATGCCTTGAGACAACAATCAACAAGTTATGGTTACCAACTATTTTTTATTTATACGATTACAGGTCCTTGGTTTCCATGATCAACGTACTCAGTTTATGTCCTGATGTTTAGATGAAATACTGGTCCTTGGTAACATGTCATACTTTAGGGAATGTATTCATTATTTTCTAACCTAATTATCATCACGCATATACACAACAATTACTTCCTTTTATTAGGTTGGTGTCGACATAGGACACGTCGACACGATGACTCGAATAAACAGTCATACAATGATGCTATGCGAGAACGAGAGGGGGATCGAGTACCTGGCTGCTTGGATGAGGGTCTGCTCGTCCTGGTCATCCTCCTCGCGGCGGAGCTCCGACATAGACCGGTGGATTGGCCAGCAGCGGCAGCAGGGGCCTGCAGCGGACGACACGTCGTGGGGGTAGGTCGGGGCAGACCTCACGGTGGTGGTCGGCGGTGCCAAAGGTGGCGGGGGTGCTCAGGGCAGCGGCTATGGGCAGATGTGGATGGGTGAGTTGGTGATGGTGAAGTCGACGATGACGTTAGACGGTTGGGATGGTGGTCCAGCCGTGAGGGGGTCCGGTGGCTGAAGTGGTCCGGTGGTGGCCGGTGATGTCGGGCAGTCGGGGGGAGCTCGGGTTGCAAGGGGGAACGACTAGGGTTTGGCTAGGGTTTTGATGAATAGTGAATTAGGGTTTCAGGGGGAGGAGTTGTATTTTATAGGTGTTGACTCTCGTGGGCTATCCTTGAGGTTTGGGCCGACCAGTTCCTCGGGGTGGGACTGGTCCATATTTAAGGGTGTACACGGGCTTGGTCTGGTCCTATTTTTGGTGAACTTGGCCTCAACTTAATTAAATTACAACTTAATGCACAAGGCGCTCATTTACGAATATTGTGAAGCTAAGATGAGACGCAATGACGAGTATGTAAGATTGCACAATGGTCAGAGGGGGTAGTCTGGCATGTCTAAGAGATGTTCGTGACCTTGGGTGGAAGATAACTACTGGTGTGGTGCTCCATTCTCGAAACAACGGCAATGACATATAATTATTGCACATTTTCCAATTGTATCAAATTAATTCTAAGTCTCTCAATTTAATTCAAATTATCCCTAAATTGGTCGAGGGGGTTTACAGAGTGATTGGACGTGGTAGAATGTTGGAAGAGAGGACTATGAGACAACTTTCGTATTATATTTGTAACAAAGTCACGGAGCTTCACAGACGAAATCTTTGTACGCATTCCACGCCCCAGTGTACCCTCTCCATTCGATACCACTACCGTTGCCTCATCCTCTACTGTCGCAGTCGCCACGGCTGCCTCCGCCATGGCGGCCTCTGTTGCCGCATCTTCTACAACGGCCTCGGCCTCAGCTGCGCTGTCCTCCACGGTGGCCTCAGCCTCCACGATGACCATCACATCCATATGAGGTAGATCAAACCCCAAAGCATCATCACCCAAGACAAGGGGCGCCAGGTTAGGAGGAGCCATATCACCACGATCATCTTCAACATAATAGGAAAACTCATTCTCATAAAATTTAACATCTTGAGAGACATAAAAATCACCATTAGCTTGATCATACAATTTTTAACCCTTCTTGCCATGGGGGTATCCCACAAAAATACACTTCCGACTGCGATGAGCAAACATATCCATCTTAGCTTTTTGGTTGTGGGCAAAACAAAGACAACCAAAAATACGTAATTCATCATAAGAAGAAGGAGCACAAAATAATATTTTATAGTGGTTTTTAAAACCAATAAGGCTCGAAGGAGTTAGATTGATCAAATAACCAGCCGCTAAAATACACTCACTCCAAAAAGAAATTGACAAATTTTCCTGAAAATGTAAAGCACGTGCCACATTCAAAATATGTCTATATTTTCGTTCGACCCTCCCATTCTGCTTAGGTATACCTACACAAGATGTCTGAAATAAAATACCATTATATGCAAAGTAGTCGAGCAGGCAATTAAACTCAGTACCATTATCACTTCGCACAATGCGAAGAAGGTATTGGATCAGACCGAGCTTTCGTTTCTTGATGAATTATTCGGTTGATGTAGAAATGGGTCCATGTAGTTGCATAATGCAGAAGAGTTTTTGATGCTACACTCTCACTAGGAAGCACGAAGACTTAAAAAATCGTTGCACAAATCGGAAATGAGACTGGCACACTAAAACACACTAGGACACTCCAATGTGTGTCCGTATTCCCGTGTCCGTGCAACATTGGTGCTTAATTTCTTCATGATTTCAGTTGTTTTTCATCACAATTTCAGTTGTTTCGGAACGCTATGGGTCTGCTTGGATTGAGGGTTAAGTGAGGTGAAGTTAAGTTTAGGGGAACAAAAACTTGGTTTGAGGGTGGAGGTTTGGAAGGGGGAAGTCATAGAGGGTTAAGTGGGGGGGTTCTTTAGCCTTCTTTTGTCCATTTTTTAATCCTTCAAATTGGAGGTTAATGAGGGGAAAATGTGAGGTTTTGTTTAAAAAGACACTAGAAGTCGCGCACGTGCGTTGCATGTGTCTTGTGTGTATGTGTTTTCTTCCTCCCTTTTAAAATATATACTTACATGACAAACCTATTTTAAAATAATATAAAATATTTGAAAGTAATTTATTTTTGAAATGGTGAACATTTATTGTAAGTGGAAGTGTGTAATTATTAGTTGTTAGTAATTGTATTAGTGGAGATGTGTGTAATTTACATGTTTTTTCCTACTTAATTTAAACATATTTTGATATGTAGAGAAGGGTAATATAAAAGTTCCACGGTGAAGTTTAGTAAATTTTCGTATTATATATAAGATAAATATCCTTATTTGTCTTATAAAATACTAGTAAATGCACGTGCGTTGCACGTAAAATAAAAATTTCTAATATTATTATAAAATGGTTTAAATATAATTTATTATATATATATATATATATATATATATATATATATATATATATATATATATATATATATATATTCTACTCTTTATAAAAAGTCTTGAAGATACTAGCCGTCTAAGCTGTACGTATATCCTCATGTAATTAAAAATTAAATAAATTTTAACTAATTGTTTAACTACATAATATTATACTATAATAAAATATCTCTTCTAGCTCATGTGGTTAAAGTGTGAGACATTCTTATTGGTTGGTCAAGTTCGATTCCCCATGTCGTTATTTATAACAAATTTATTTTTCCAACAATTTTTTTTACGTAATATTAATTTTTTAAATAAATGGTTGAGTATTTACATACGGCTTAGACGACTCACTTTTGAACCGTTTTGAAGCCTCATTATAAGAGTAGAGATTATGACTTTCTTTTTTATTTTTCTTGATTTCTTAAAATGCTGCTCAGTGAGTTCCTGATTTTGTCCAGGTGCATCCTGTTTCTTCTCGCTTAAAAATCCAATCAAATTAATCTAATTTTATGCCTTATGTAATAAGAGTATTTTGGTAAATATTGTATTTTTATTTCAAAACCTTTAATCCAAACAAGAGTTATTAAACATACCCCACTTAACTCTCCTTCCAATACAAGAAAGATTATATGTATTGACTCCACTCTCCTCACTTAACTTTTTCTTACTTAATCCCACTTAGCTTTAGTTATTTTCCTCCCCTCTCAATCCAACCAGATCCAAAAATCTTTGGCGGATAAAACATGATACAGATAGAGGTGAAAGTTAAGACTCTTTTTAGGTTGTATTTGGTTGCTAAGAAAGGAGAACTTCCAATTTCTACACAGATGGTTTAAGTTTTCTTTTCTTTCCCTCACTTTCCTCCAATCAGGACACAGGCTTAGTTGATATTAGTTCATTATATAGTCTTCAGTTCACTCACTGATTGGGTATCCAAAGAGCACTTGGCAGACCAGTTCTTTAGGATTTGTCAAAAAATTAAATTACTACATGCCATTTTTTTTCCTCTGAAAATGGGTGCTGTTTTCGTGAATGAAGCTGTTGTGCAACTGAGGATGCTGTAATCTTCGGTGCAAAAGGTTATTTTAATTTAATGACTTATTATCTATGTTCAATGTTGTAGAGGTTGGATGTCGGATCGGTTTTTTTGAAGGCAGATGTTAGGAACAGTTTGAATGTCTGATATCAATAGATATCTAATATATATTTAGCGAAGTGTATCTAATATACTTATATAATTACACGCAATAGATCTGCATGAAAATGTCAAATATCAATAAATTAGGTCCTACCTGATGGAGAAAGGAGCTCTTGCTTTGTGAAGGAAGGGTTGCTTTACGAAGGAAGGAGACCCAAGTTCAGATTCTGATAAATCTGCAAAAAAATGTTCTTTTTTTTTTTAGAGAGAGAGGGTTGGGAATTATATTTGAGTTATTGGGTTAACGGGCAGGGTTTTACTTTTTTAGAAACCCACCCGTGAACATGTTAAACATATTTGTGTAAAAAGTTAGTCTGGCATTTCACTTTCTTGTGTCAGCTGACATATCGGATAAGCCTATACGTCGGTCGTTTTTAACCAAAATGTTATAGACGATTTCTTTGCCGATTTCTATCGTTTGCTAGTCAAAAAGTACTGTTGGTCGACATCTACAACATTGTCTATGTTGCACAGACACAAATATGATACAACAATAACGGACACCGGATATTTTATGGTGTTTCCTGATGTATTTTAGGGTGTATGTGTTGTGTGTAATATAGGTCCGACATGATACACACATGACAGCAATTTTTGGAGTGTCCGAACTTCCTAGAATATTATAAACAGAGCCAAATAGCCCTCTACTGTCGTAATTTGTTATTTTCATAGCATTGTACTGTTTGAAATTAATGGTTTTATTCACTTCTGCTCCCGGAAGTACTGGATTGATTTTTCTTTTATCATTATTTTATTCTCTGTGTTGCTTAATTGTTGAGTTATTCTAACACCAACGGTCCAACTACAATAATTTACTTCTATAGTTATTAAGACTGCCGTCATTGAAGGTGATGTTATTGGAGGAACATGTGTAAACAGAGGCTGTGTTCCATCTAAATCTCTTCTTGCCGTGAGTGGTCGGATGCGTGAGCTTCAGAGTGAGCATCACATGAAGGCTTTGGGTTTGCAGGTACTGGAAGATTCTTCTGTTTTCTACGTCCCACAAACTTACAGGACACAGTTATGTTCTGCTTGCATTATATTGTATTGAATATACTATACAAATAATGTATTTTAAGATCCAGAGCCTAGAGTTTAGTTCAAAACCCAAATTATCTTACACTCTTGCATTTGCTTCTTGAAAACCCTAACATACTATTTGGGACAGTCGAGGCAAAAATGGGTGGGGAATCAAAAGTGAGGGTGTTTGGGAAGGGGGAGAGGAATTTGAGGTTAAAAATCCACTAAAAATTATCCTCCCCAAAATGGGAGGAAAATGGGCAGAGATGGGGGATTTTAGGAGAATTTACCCAACTACCCCTTAATTTTGGGAGAATTTACTCAAATTCTCTTTTTATTTGTAAATTATGATTTTGTAGTTTTTGAGAAAGCCAAGGGCTAAATAGTAATTGTATCTTTATCCCACTGACAAAAAAAATCTACTTTTTCACTTTTTCTTCCCTATTTTTTGGCCATCCAAACAAGGGTAAGAAAATTAACTTCACCTTCATTTTCCTTCCCCTCCCCCAAAAGTTCCCTAACAATGCCTAAGTTTAGATAGACCTTCACTCTTATATTGCATATTAAGAGGTGTTAAGTGCTGATTGGTTCGAGTACCCTCGGTCATAAAATTAGTTCATAAAGTTTGTTGTAGTTAGTGTCTTTACCTTTTCGAGAATTGTTTTCCTTGTTGCTTGATTAGTATGCTAACCTACAATTGCTTTATTGTTATTTTTCAGTCAAGTCGCTTATGACTATAAAGAACTTGATCATTTAAAAAAATTTGAATTTTGCTTGGCATTTCATTCCAAGATAAATCCATTGCTCTAACACCTTATTTTTCTGAGTGACAGGTTTCATCTGCTGGTTATGACAGACAGGCGTTGCTGACCATGCAAATAATCTTGCTTCGAAAATCCGTAGCAATTTGACCAATTCAATGAAGGCTTTAGGCGTGGACATACTGACAGGGGCTGGTACAATTGTTGTAAGTCATGCTTTGGCACTACTTATGTTTCTTCTTGTTCAGAAGTGGCTAGCAGTTTGGAATCCACCATGCTTATATATTATCTGGTCTTAGATATTGCTTTTTAAGAGTGAGTTTTTCACTGTTTCTTTTTATCAAAAATCCTCACATTCTTCCTTGCTCAAGGCATTTTGGATCTTAGACATAGTCGTATTCTTCAAACTCATGCACATAAGAACAACAAGGGATATCTCCTTATCTGTGTAAAAGATGTCCTCATAGAACCAGACGACGAGCTTATATCTTTGAATCATTTTCGTAATTGCATTGGAGCTTAAAGGACTAAACACACGAATAATATAGAGATTTAGTGCTTCTGGTGAAGCTACAACTTCAATTATCCCCCTTCAATCATCCACCTACATGCCCAATTATTATTTATTCGTTTGCAAGTTTTAAGCATTGACGTGCTTTTAGATATGTGCAAGTTTTGTGGTGACTATGCTTTAGGGTATGTTTGGCAAGTGAAACTTGGATCAAAACTAGGAAAGTAGTGGAAACTATTTTAACTTTCCATTTTTTTTCTTTTTTCTTTTGGTCAATAAAAAGATAAAGTTGGAGACTTGTAGGGCATATCACTTAAAGTGGAAACTTCTTTCCCTTCTATTTTCTATTCATGTAGTTTGGAAGTCGTAGTAACTCATTAAAACCAATAGTTAACCCTTTTTATCATCTTTGTCTTTTGAAAGTTTAACACCCATCTTATAAGCCAATGCATTAATTTTTATTTTCTCATGTCCTCATGCAGCTCAACTTTCCATTCCTTTTTCTAGCTAATAAACAAGTTTTTAATTGGAAACTTAGTTTCTTAGCTTCCAAAAGTTTCTTATCGTCAAATATACCCTTATGGTGCACATCACATTTGTGACTGTCAACAACGCTTTTAATATGCATGCATAAAACTTAAAGCATTTAAACTTGAAGATATTACTCGTCTGCCATATATTCATTAATTTATTTGTAGCCTGAATCCATCCCACCTCCTCTACATATCAATTTATTAAAGTATGCAGTATATGTAAGGTAAGTGCTTATTATTCCCAAAACAGAGAGAATTCGTTTATCCCCTCTTAATAGATGATCTACACCATTTGCACTGATCCCTACTTTTTAGAAACATGTATAAATGAAAACTCTTTTCTCTATGAACATTTCTCACTTGTCCATCAACTGGATATCAACAAAGCTTTTGATATGCATGCATAAAACTTAAAGCCTTTAAAGTTTAAACTTGCATATTACCCATCTTCCAAATATTCAATTATTTGTAGTCTGAATCTATCCCACCCCCTCTACATATCAATTTATTTATGTACGCACATGCGTCTTATATATATGTAAGGGAAGTGCTTATTATTCGCAAAACAGAACCAATTCACTTATTCCCTCTTAATAGATGATCTACACCATTTGCACTGATCCCTACTCTTTAGAAACATGTATAAATGAAAACTCTTTTTCTGTATGAACATTTCTCATTCGTCAATCAACTGGATAGTTTCATCTTATTATCGTAACATCATTCAATTGGCAGCTATTCAATGCATGGGTGAGAAATCTTCAAAACTAAGGTCTTTCATTTCAAATATTTTACAACAACAGAAACAACAACGGAGCCTTTATTCCAGAAGTTTCTGGTTGGCTACATGAATCCTTATTGCATTAAGCTCTGATAAGGGCCATCTCCTCACGAAATTAGCAAAATATATATATCTTTTTTCATTGCCTCAATCCATGTTCTCTTAGTCTATCCCTAGACCTAGCAGCTACTTGAACTAATAGCCTATCACTCCTCTGACTGGTGCATCTTCTGGTCTTTGTTGCTCCCAAACATTTTTCAAATATTTTAAGGCATATAGATCATAATGATAATGTGTATCATCCGTTTTTTGACCTACCAGGTAGTTTGTTAATTAACTACAATTATGTTGGTATGCCCTTGCTGCAAATGAATGATCCCTACATACATGTGTATGTATGTGTGTGCAGTGTTGTGTGCGTTGCATTTATGTTTGTATGTGGATGTGTATAAGTGTGAACCAGATATGTATGTATATATGTGTGCTGTATATTTTAGAATTGTAATTGTTAAAGTAAGCTATCTTTTAATAAATAAGAACAGTAAAAACATAAAATATTGACATTTATTGATTTATTCATTGCTGACAAAAGGTTAGTAAGTCCATGTATTCATGTCGAATACTCGTGAAGGGTATTAGTTTATGATCCTATATCATATTTGACAATTATTACCGGGACGGCGTAACTAAACTCTATATAGCTTAGAAACATTACAATTAACTTTGAAACAATATAAAACTAATCCATTTAATTTTAGAAATATATTGGAAATTTTAGAAAAAAAATGTTAAGTAAAAACTCGTAAAATACTAAGAAAACGATTTATATACGAACTCTAGGAATTTCCATTTGAAAAATATAGCTTAGAATGACTTGAAACTTGACAACAAGGGTTCTAATAACCTATAATAATTTCCAGAATTTGTTAGAGGTTACTCATTTGGTAGAGGACACACTCTTTAGTTAGGCTTTGGGATATTAATAAAGTTACACACCATTGAGTTGTTCCCTAACTTGAGTGACTGTAGGGCTTAGATGTAATCTCTCTGAGGGAGGTTTATTAATTGGTTAACACTTGTTAAGAACATGGAGTATATTGCACTTCTATAACCACTTCTGTCAAGGTTTTCTAAGCATGGTTCTACACAAAATTGTGGATTTCCTTTCATGAATTGAAGTAGAGCACTCACTCAGTAATTCTGTCAAGGTTTCTAAGTTTACGGAAAGGAGGATGGGAGATTTATGTCATATTAAGTGTATTAAGAGCGATGATCAAAATGTATTAGTAAGAGAAAATTATATTAAAGAGAGGTGGATGAGTTATTTTCACAAGTTATTTAATGCGAGCAACTTAGAAAAGCTTAGTCTTAGATCTAGTGTAAGCTCACATTAAGTCATATTTTGTCGTAAAACTAGAATTTCTGAAGTTAAGGATGCATTAAAAATAAAAGATTGAAAAGTGGTAGGACATAATGTCACGACCCGCACCTGGGTGTTTGGGTACGAGTGCGTGGGTATGCCCAGCCTACGCCGCAGTGTCGGCGGTAGAACGCTGTCTGGAACTAGTACTGTATAACTAACACTTCATAATATAAAGAAAACATATATTATACTCAATCACAAAACTAAGGTAGGTGAAAACATGTTGTATATATATATGTGTATAAAGGTTACAGTACAAAATCTTGTATTCATAATTCATACAACTATAGTAAGTCCGCAAACTTTAACTATTGTCATAACTGGGTCTCCTACTTGCGGCATTCTTCGATCCTCCAGGAGGTAAAATCAGGCTCGAAGCTATTTCCCAAAAATCCATAATAGATGAGACACAGGTCCTTCTAAGTGCTACCTGAAATATTATCCAATCAGGATTGAACGAGTACAATTCTAATAGCAGTTTCAATACATGATAAGGACTATAAAACAGTAATAGAAAAGTAGTACATGATGGATAAATAAACTGACATCAAGACATAGTAAGAAATGAACAGGAAAAATAAATAAACAGAGAATATGTCATATATCAACAAGGAATTCTATAGTCACTAAGTGTTTTGAAATACTAGTTTGATTATGTGATCGGTTTAGGATTGCACAATGGGAGCCGGTTAATCATACGTGAAGTGAATGGTTAGCCTTTGCACAGGAATTATATTTGCTCAGGATTAGGGTATGATCACATATAAACTAGCATTTTTTTGCCCCGACTAGCATACAAGAATCACATGAATATCAGATATTGTACAAGATCAAAGTCTAAAAACATAAGATATGCTAGTCCGTGTTTCTTTGTGTCAGGAATCAAATACAACAATACTACATGTGTTATAGAAATTATCAGTAAGAAAATCATCAGAGACTGTACTCGCCTGGGGTCCAAAGCGGATGAAACAAGTCAGTGTGACGGGATCCACATAACCTATATCATGAATAATTCACATTAATTGGTGAAATATAATTAAATAGACTTAACCCACTAGATTTTTAGGTTAATTTTATGCTATTTCTGGTTTATAGATAGGACAAATATCTATGTAAAAACTTAAGTATAAAAATAATGTATATATAAGATATATTCATATATTATTTATAGATACATATATATAGATACATACGTATATAGTAAATACATATATAGATACACATATATGCATATGATATATATACATATATATAGATACGTATGTAATACATAGATATTCATATATATATAAGATATATATATGTATATAGATATACATATATATATACATATATAGTATACATATATACATAAATATATATATATATATATATATATATATATATATATATATATATATATATATATATATATATATATATATATATATATATATATATATATATATATATATATATATATATATATATATATATATTTTGTATCTATATATATCTATATATATATATAGGGTACATATAGAATATAGTTTACATATGTATATAGGTACATATATAGTATATAGTTTACATATGTATATATAGATATACATAGATATAATATGTATATGATATATATAGATATAAATATATATATATATATATATATATATATATATATATATATATATATATATATATATATATATATATATATATATATATATAGATTACATATATAGTATATATACATAGATATATAGATAATATATAGTATACATACATATATATATATATATATATATATATATATATATATATATATATATATATATATATATATATAGATACAATATAGTATACGTATATAGATACATATATAGTATACATATATATATAGATACATAGATACATAGTATACATATATAGATAATATATAGTATACATATATACATATATATACATAATATATAGCTGCTGCAGGTGCTACTGTTGCGCGCTGCTGGTGCGTGCTGCTGCTGCTGCAGCGACTGCTACGCGCTGCTGCTGCTGCGTGCAGCTGCTGCTACTATATTGTTGCTGCTCTTGTAGCTGCTGCAAGCTGCTGCAGCTACTGTTGCTGGCACTACTCGCTGCTGCTGCAGCCACTGCTGCTGCCCTACTGCAGGCAGTGCTCCCCCCTTCTTGAACACACACACACACACACACACACACACACACACACACATATATATATACTTATCCTAGTTAGAGTTATAAAACCAACTTGAAGAGGAACAAGGGTTACCTTGCTAATATAGGGTTGAGGGATGGAGAGTGAAGGAGGGTGGAGATGTGTTTATATAGGGAATGAGGGATCAAGATATTTATTATGGTGCTTTGACCAATGTGCCCTTAACTAATTCAATTTGGATTTCTCTTCTTATGAAGAGGAATCCAAATTGAATTTGACTTCCTAATATATATATATATATATATATATATATATATATATAATGAAGGTTACAAATCTACCTCCCTTAGAAAAGTTTCGTCCTCGAAATTTAAAGTAGATCATACAGAAAGAAAGAAGAAATACCTCAAAATTCAAAGAGGTATGGGTATCGTTCACGCATCTCTTCCTTTCTCTCCCAAGTAGATTCACCCGGGGAGTGATGACTCCAAGCGACACGAACAAATAAAATCGTCCGGTTACGCAACACATTTTCTCTGTGATCTAGTATCTCCACGGGCTGCTCTTGGTAGCTGAGGCTCGGTCCCACTTCAATATCTGAGTGATCTAATACGTGGTTAGGGTCAACCACGTATCGTCTCAGCTAGAATACATGAAACACGTTATGTAATCCCTCTAATGTAGATGACAAAGCTAGCCGGTAGGCTACGTCACCGACTCTTTCGGTAACACTGAAAGGTCCGATAAATCTTGGACTGAGCTTCCCGCTTCTTCCGAAACGAATCGTGCCACGTGTTGGAGAAATTTGCAAGAACACCAATTTGCCAACCTCGAACTCTAACGGTCTCCGGCGACTATCGGACCAGTGCTTTTGTCTGTCCTGAGCCACACGAAGTCTTTCTCTAATCTGCTTTACCTTCTCCGCAGCATCTACTACCATTTCTGGTCCCAACAATGCTCGCTCGCCTACGTCATCCCAAGATAATGGGGTACGACATCTTCGGCCGTACAAAGCCTCGAAAGGAGACATCTCGATGCTTGCCTGATAACTATTGTTGTATGCAAACTCCACAAGATGAAGATGATCCTCCCAAGATCCTCCGAAATCTAGTACATAAGTGCGCAGCATATCCTCGAGAGTCTGAATAGTCCTCTCTGACTGCCCATCTGTCTGGGGGTGATATGCAGTACTGAACTTGAGCTGAGTACCCAAACTCGCCTGCAAACTCCTCCAGAAATGAGAAGTGAAACGACTATCCCGATCCGAGACTATGCTAACTGGAACCCCATGTATCCTGACGATCTGCCTCACATACATCTCTGCCAGCTTCTCCGTAGACAAACCCATCTTGAAAGGCAAAAAGTGGGCCGACTTGGTCAACCTGTCAACGATGACCCAAATCGCGTCCTTCCCTCCTGGAGATCGTGGGAGTCCAGACACAAAATACATAGTAATGTGCTCCCATTTTCACTCTGGAATGGGTAATGGCTGAAGCAAACCTCCTGGTCTCTGCCTCTCGGCTTTTACTTGCTGGCACACTAAGCATCTGGATACAAACTGTGCCACTTCCCTCTTCATGCCATACCATCACACTCTCTTTCGCATATCCCGATACATCTTGTTGGCACCTGGATGTATGGAATACTGAGAGTGATGCGCTTCCTGTAACACCTCCTCACGTAGCTCTCCACTAGGCACACACAATCTAGCACCATATCGCAAAGAACCATCCTCAGCAATGGTGAAATCATCCTCCAATCCTGCTCTCATCTGAGCTCTGATGCTCCTCAGAGATACATCTTCATACTGGGCTGTCTTGATCCTGTCCATCAACTCTGAGTGTATCTGCAACTCCCACATCTGCATAGCAAAACCAAAAACTATCACCTCCATGCCTAAGCTCTCCAAGTCCTCCAACAAATACCGATCATGTGTCAACAACATAGCTACCGGATACCTGCTCAAGGCATCGGCAACTACATTGGCTTTCCTAGGATGATACTATAAAGATATGTCAAAATCCTTCATCAGTTCCAACCACTGACGCTGTCTCATGTTCAACTCCTTCTGAGTGAAAACGTACTTCAAGCTCTTGTGGTCTGTGAAGATCTCCACACGTTCTCCGTACAAATAGTATTTTCACAACTTCAGGACAAAGATGACTGCTGCCAACTCCAAATCGTGGGTAGGATAGTTCTTCTCATGAGGACATAATTGCCTGGATGCATAGGCAATCACTTTTTCATTCTGCTGAAGAACACAATCCAAACTTTTCTCCGATGCATCACTATAAATAATGAAACCTCTAGACCCTGATGGCAACGTTAAAATAGGAGCAGACGTCAACCTCTTCTTCAATTCCTCAAAAGCAACCTGGCACTCCTTTGTCCAAACAAACTCTACATCTTTCCGAGTGAGTTTAGTCAAAGGCTCTGCAACTCGAGATAAATCTTTCACGAACTTTCTGTAATATCCAGCCAATCCTAAGAAGCTTCTAATTTCTGCAACATAGCTTGGAGTAACCCAAGATTCTACGGCAGCAATCTTCTTTGGATCAACTGATATTCCATCTTCAGTCACTACATGTCCGAGAAACTCTATTTTGTTTAAGAAAAACTCACATTTAGAAAGTTTTTCATAGAGCTTCTCCTTCCTGAGAGTTTCAAGCACTATCCTTAAATGCTTCTCGTATTCTTCTTGCGTCTTTAAGTATACAAGGATATCATCTATAAATACTACCATGAACTTGTCCAGGTACTGATGGAATACCTTGTTCATGAAGACTGCCGGGACATTAGTTAACCCGAACGGCATCACCAAGAACTCGTACTGGCCATATCGAGTCCTGAATGCAGTCTTCGGAATATCTTCCTTTTTTACCTTTACCTGATGATATCCGGATCTCAAGTCAATTTTTGAAAATATCTTCGCGCCACTCAACTGATCGAAGAGATCATCTATTCTCGGCAACGGATATTTGTTCTTGATTGTGAGGTTGTTCAGGGCCCTGTAATCGATGCACATCCGCACCGATCCATCCTTCTTTGGCACAAAAAGTACCGGACTCCCCAAGGTGATGAACTTGATCTGATGAATCCCTTGTCGTCTAATTCATCGATCTGTTTCTTTAGCTCCGCCAGCTCATTGTTGTTGATCCGGTAGACATGCTGCGATATTGGTTCTGCTTCCGGTATTAGATCAATAGAGAATTCAACATCTCTATCTAGCGGCAATCCTAGTAACTCCTCGAAAAACACATCTAAGAACTCAGCAATAATAGGATACAATAGTTCTTTCTCCTCCATTATAGCTTTGCAAAGAATTCTACGATCTGGCTTCTCTGTCTTTCTAGCAAACTCGAACTCCGGCTCCCCTAGAGGCCGAAACAGCACACGACCTCTGCGGCAGTCAATGCTAGCGAAATGCATACCCAACCAATCCATTCCTAGGACAATGTCAAAACTTGGAAGTAGTATTACGAGTAAGCTAGCAGACAAAATACGGTCTCCCAATGTAACGTGATACCCCTTACAAACATCACTGACTAGGATGATGCCTCCCCCAGTCGTGATCTTACAGTTTCTACTCAAGGGTTCCACTACTAAATTATGCTAAGTATAAAAGACACAGATATGAAACTATGGGATGCACTAGAATCAAATAATGCTTAGGTTGGAATAGAATCGAGAAGAATAGAACCTGCTATAACATCACCGGTGGGCTCAGTTTCCTCGACAGTTGTAGCAAAAGCTCTGCCCTGCTGAGGAGCTCCCCTCTGCTGGTGCTAGACAAATTGCTGCTGTTGTGTTGAAAGTGGAGGTCCCCTCTGCTGTTGTGCCACATGTGGCTTAGCTGGTCCCTTTTGATTTGTTGCACCTCGAATGACAGTTGTTCGCATGATGTCTCGCAGATCCACAGTATAGACAGACTCCAAGTCTTTTTCTGCATATTTCCCAGGAATGTCCCAGTTTCTTGCAAAAATGGCAAAAATGGGTCTGCTGGATCTGTTTTTGAGGATGCGGCTGAGCCGAAAATCTAGTTGGAGGACAATGCTGTTGCTGATGCTGGAAAGTCCTCGACTGAAAATGGGAACGTTTTGCTGGTCCCGTGCTGCTGCCGCCTTCGAACGCATTCCGGTCCCGCTTGGATTTAAAGCCCATGTCCACCTCGATCCTCTGGGCTTCTGCAACAATTCCAGCAAAAGTCGTGATACTAGAGGGGATAATGACTCGAATTTCCTGAGCCAAGTCTTGCCGGAATCTGCGGGTTCGGTCCTCCGGATCTCTCACCATATATTATGCGAATCGGCTCAGCCTGCCAAATTCTGCAGAATATTCATCTACTGAGAGACTACCCTGCTCCAAGTTCTGGAATTGTTTTTCCAGAAGATAACGATTTGTAGTCAGGCACATAGCTACCGGATACCTGCTCAGCGCATCCGCAACTACGTTCGCCTTCCCTGGATGGTACTGCAAGAATATGTCGAAGTCTTTCATCAACTCCAACCACCTCCTCTGCCTCATGTTCAGCTCTTTTTGGGTAAACACATACTTCAAGCTCTTGTGGTCTATGAAGATCTCCACACGCTCTCCGTATAAATAGTGTTTCCACAACTTCAGAGCAAAGATGACCGCTGCCAACTCCAAATCGTGGGTAGGGTAGTTCTTCTCATGAGGACGTAATTGCCTAGAAGCATAGGCAATCACCCTCCCATTCTGCTGCAACACACAACCCAGTCCCTTCCCCGATGTATCACTATAGATAGTGAATCCCTCCAGATCCTGATGGCAAACGTCAACACTGGAGCTGTTGTCAACCTCCTCTTCAGCTCATCAAAGGCGATCTGCACTCCTCTGACCAAACAAACTCCACGTCCTTCCCGAGTCAGCCTGGACAACGGCTCTGGAATTTGGAAAAAATCCTGAACAAATCTCCTGTAGTAACCTGCCAGTCCCAGGAAACTCCTGACCTCGGCTACTAAACTCGGAGCATTCTATGCCTCAACTGCCATGATCTTTCTCGGATATACCGAGATCCCCTCTTCAGTCACCACATGACCAAGGAATTCAACCTTGTCAAGAAAGAATCACACTTCGAAAGTTTTCTGTAAAGCTTCTCCTTTCTGAGAGTCTCCAACACTATCCTCAGATGCTCCTCATGCTCCTCTGGGGTCTTCGAGTACACCAAGATATAATCTATAAACACCACCACAAACCCGTCCAGATGCTGATGGAACACCTTGTTCATCAGATTCATGAACACTGCCGGGACATTAGTCAACCCAAACGGCATCACCCATGAACTCATACTGTCCATTACCTGGTCCGAAAAGCTGTCTTCGGAATATCCTCCCTCCTGACCTTCACCTGGTGGTAGCCTGTCCTCAGATCAATCCTGGAAAACACCCTTGCTCCGCTCAACTGGTCAAAAAGATCATCAATACGCGGCATCGGATACTTGTTCTTGATTGTGAGGTTGTTCAGAGCCCTGTAGTCGATACACATCCGTATCGACCCATCCTTCTTCGGCACAAAAGTACCGAGCACCCCACGGAGAAGAACTAGATCTGATAAATCCCTTGTCCTGAAGCTCATCCACCTGCTTCTTCAACTCTATCAGCTCACTGTTGCTGACTCTATAGACGTGCTGGGATATCGGCTCCAATGCCTGGCACCAAGTCTATAGAGAACTCCACATTTCTGTCCGGAGGCAACCCTGGCAACTCCTCCGGAAAGACATCCATGTACTCCTCTATCAGTGGATGTTGCAACCTCGGCTCTACCACCAGGGCTCCGCAGAAGACTCCCTCGCTCTGCTCCGCTGCTCCTCTGGCAAACTGAAACTCTGGCTCACCCGGCGGACTAAACAACACCCTGCCTCCACGATAATCTATACTAGCACAATGCATACTCAACCAATCCATCCCGAGTACAATGTCGTAGCTCGGAAGTGGCATTACGAGTAGGCACACACTTAACTCCCCGGCCTCCCAAGGTAATCCGGTCTCTGCAGACATTACTGACTAGGATGATACCACCCCCGGTCGTAATCTTACAGAGTCTAACTAAAGGTTCAGCAACAAGATGGTGTCTAACAGCAAAAGATACATACACAAAGCTATGGGAAGCACCGGAATCAAATAAAGCAAGTGCTGGAATGGAATCAAGAAGAACAGAACCTGAGATCACATCACCACGGGCTCGGCCTCGTCTACGGTCAGGGCAAAAGCTCGCCCTTGCTGTCCTCTCTCGGTGCTGCTGCTGGTGCTGAGCAAACCTCTGCTGCTGAGTCGGCAAAGGCTGTCCTCTCTGCTGTGCTGCATGGGTGCTCTGGCTGGTCCCCTATGAGCGCTCCTCCGTCCTGAGCTGTACGAGCAAGTGCTGAAGGGCAATCCTTCAGCTGGTGATCTGCTGCGCCACACAACAAACATCTGCCCAGCCTCTTCCTGCAAATGTCCTATCCGTGCCCTGGCTTCCTACAAAAAGGGCAAATGATGGGTTGCCTCTGGCCCTGTTGCTGTCCCTGCCTCTGCTGCTGGGGCGCCTGCCGGAAGGGCGTACGACCCTGGCCCTGGTGCTGCTGAGTCTGCTGAAACGGCCTCTTGGCTGGGCCTGCACTGCTCCCTGCTCCAGAAGCATCTCTGCTCCTCTTGGTCTTCAGCTCCAAGTCATCCTCAGCCCTCTGAGCGTCGCTCACTATCTGCTCGAAGGTTGCCTCATGGTCACTCCTAGTCAAGGACTAGACCGCCATGACCAAACCCTTGCGGAACTTCCGCGCCTTTGCTGCCTCAGTCAAACCCTCAACAAATCTGTCCAGACGGTAGAACTCTGCTGCATACTCGTCCACCAGCATGCTCCCTTGGACGAGCGCCTCAAACTGGCTCTCTAAAGCACTGAGAGCCACATCCGGGAAGAACTTCTCCTTGAAAAGCTTTTTGAAAGCCTCCCAAGTCAGTCCCGGTACTGCTATCCGCGTATCTGTGCGGTACTAAGTAAGGGCAAGATCGAACATCTGGCTGCCCGCTGCCTCAATCTGCATACTGGCTGGGATCAGCGCCAGCCTGAAGATACCCTCAATATGCTCGATCCAGTCGTCCGCGTACAGGATCCCCTCCGTACCCCAGAACTCCTTGGGCCGCATCCTCTGAAAGTCGATAATGGTGCCCGGCCTCGGATGCTGAGCCTGCTCTGTCTGTGGCTGGATCTGGGCCACTCTGTCCAGCGCTGTTATAGCCACCTGATGAGCATTCTCAATGCCCATCCTCATAACATCCACCTGGCGATGCTGCGCGTCCATCATCTCCCTGAAGAACGCAAACAACTGCGTGGCATCAACTGGTGCAGGCGGTGGTGGAGGAGGTACCACCGGAACAACTGGGGTAACTCTCGGATCGATAGGAGTAAGAGGATCTCCGAGAGAAACAGACGCTCCCTCGACCGCAGGAGTGGCGAGTGGAGCGGTAACGGCTGCCTGAAGTCGAGCAGGACGAGATGTGGCAGACCTCTCGGTGGCAGCTGCTGGACGGTGCGCTGAGACCGTGTCTTCGGAGGTATCCTGAACACAGATCAAAAGAAGTCAATACGGTGCAATATACGATATCATCAAAGAAGGACAGTAATATTGCAAAAGAAAACAATTTCAGAAAAATTAAAGATAGCAAAGAAATCAGGAAGGGTCCTAGTTGTGATTGAGCACACTCTCTCTCAGCCTATATCCTATATCAGGTAAACCTAAAAACTAGACCTGCATGGGCCACCACCATGTCGATTGAGGACAAAATGAAAAAAAAATTGGCTTGGGTGGTTTGAACATGTGTAACACAAACCAATAAATGTTCCGGTAAGGAGGAGCATTAATATAGTAGTTAATGGAGCTGCTAGGACTAAGGTACGCCTAAACTAACATGATTTGAAGTGTTAAAGAATGATCGAGACCTTCTTACCGTTACAAAGGACATGGCCCTTAAGAGAGCTGAAGAGTTGAATAGAAGAAGATGATACAAACAATCGACTCCAGAAATTTGGGATAAGGCTTTTTTTGTTGTTGTTGTTGTTGTTGTTGTTGTTGTTGTTGTACACATAGTTATTCATGGCCAAAGTCATGCCAATCATCAAGACGTCTCAAGCCAATAGTTTGATTGCCGTTCAGGCGAACAGTCCATGAATCATATCACCGTGTTGATGTGTGGCCATAAAAGGTCAGTTGAGATGCTGCGGAGAAGCAAGGAATTAAAAGGAATCTAAATAGTACTTAGATAGCTAAAGAGAGACAACGGCATGAACAGATCATGTATTTAGTGGCAAGGACTGGCGATAGCAAAACTTTTTTTTTTTTTTTTGCTGTCAGGAGGATGGAAATTTAGAAGGTGAATCATTTTAAACTGTGCAAGTACACACACACAGTTGTGTGTGCGAGTGCAATATGACACATGCATATGTGTAATGTGTGCATGGGCACGGACGCACAAAGATGATCACACTGATATATTGTAGGGACATTAGCACCAGTTACATACCTAAAAGTTCGGATCATCTATTGTAGATATTCATTCAAAAATATTTGTAAAATATTTCGTGTGATAGCACAATATTGTTGACTCTTACAAACGAGCTTGAGAAAGCTAGAGACATTTAATTTGATAAATAAAGGCATGCGAAATAGTTGGTCTTATGTCAAAAAGCTCAAGCATGATATATATAAGGTTACTATTAGTGTTGTTATTCGTGGTTAAGCAGTGAATGTATTTACAGTCTCTTTCGATCTTGAGGTTGGCCAAAATAACATGACTCGACAATCGACATGTATCTCCACACAATTCTTGTCTGTTAACTTGGTATGTTGAATATGTGCATACAGTTCTTGTTGCATAACTTGGTATATTGAGTAGATTTTGGTTCCAGTATTCCTATATCATCAACCAATTCTGTTATTCTATTGTATAAACTGTGTGCGCGGAGCCAACTGTTATTATTGTTGCATCAAGTTTTATCTCCTCAAGAATATTTTCTGTTATTTACCTAAAAGTCATGCCTCTTTGTTCAATTTAATTGAAGTCTGATCCTAGAGAAGAGATTAGTGAACTTTGTGCTTATTGTTATTTTCAGGGTACTCACGAGGATAAATTTGGAGACTCCGAGGTCACGGCTAGGGATATAATAATTGCAACTGGATCTGTCCCTTTCGTTCCTAATGGCATTGAAGTTGACGGTATTGTCCAATTTACTCACGTGCATTTGCACCGAAAATTTCAAACAGACAATGAACTGTCAGTTTGCCATGAAATTCATCTTGTTTTAGGATAGGTCAGTAGCCAGCATGAAGTTCAACATATAAGTTTTCAATGAACTTGAACTTTCTTGGATTTTTGTAGTATAATATAGTATGCTTGAGTCTATTTTAGTTTTAGTAGGTTATTGGGGTTTATTACATTTAGTCACTATTTATAGATTAAGTCAAGTGTGTACCTTCCCATATTGAGTCTGAGTCTTATCTTTATTTTTCTTTTTAACTTATTGGACTCCATCAGTATTAAGTCTATCATTGTATTCTTGATCATTATAAATAAAAAGAAACTCTTCTGTCGAGAGTTTGCCGATTATTCCACAAATATTGTCTCTCAACCAAACTAGGATTAGCCACCACCTCTTTTGTTCAATCTCACATGCCTACAGCCTTCTGAATCTCAACATGGTATTGGAGTTTTGTATCATGAATCTCAATAGTTATCACATCCATATATATCAATCATGTGATGCCATGTTATGGTCTGTTACCTCCTATTTTGATTTTTTTTTTTTTTCATTTATCACGGGAGGAAGTTTGCACTTCAAGGGTAGCATGAGATACTTATTAAATTGTCATATTCTGTAAACTGGCAGCTTATGTTACTAAAACATGCAATTGGTGAAATTTGGTCACATCTTGCTGTTAATGTACTCCTTGGAAGTTGGAACAACTATAATCTTTTCGGAGAATCCTGAGAAAAGTAACTAAAACTGCAACTTTTGAAGCATAAACTATCCTCTTTTACTCGGCAGCATGTTTTTCAGTAACAAGCTTGTGCAGAACCATTCTTCTTGTTTTAGTTGTCAATTGTGTAATCATGGGTAAGGCCTATTCATACTCTAGAACTATATGAATAGTGTGATAAATTTGAGTTGTATTAATCCCTTGCGTGTACTCGCATCATACGTGCTAGAGGGGGACGGAAGAAGCTCTTTGAACACGTAAGAATACTTTATTTGAAGATATGTGAAATAGTTAAATATTACAATTACTGATGCAATGCACACTCCAAAATTCAATGGTATCATGTCCATGACGGACACATATCGGACATAACACAGACAATGCAAAGTACACTAGGATACACCAAAAGGGTGTCATATTGTGTCATGTGGTATTCATGTCAACCCATGTTTGCCTTTGCCATCTGCAGTTTATCCACTTCAAATCTGGTAGTTCCTTCACATCAGAGAAAAAAATCTAAACCCACTCCATTGTAGTGATCCTAGTTGACCCTGGCCTTAACCATGATTGCATTTACAGTTTTAGTTCTCATTTGTTCATAGATTAATTATGGTGACATGCCCATTTATTTTATTGATCGTGGTTTAAGATTTGACATTCTCTGCTTTTCGTGTCCGTTAATCACTCTACAGGGAAGACCGTGATTACTAGTGATGATGCACTCAAGTTGGAGTGGGTTCCAGAGTGGATTGCTATTGTAGGAAGTGGTTACATTGGGCTTGAATTTAGTGATGTGTACACAGCTCTTGGAAGCGAGGTACAGACTTAGCAACTTCATTATTGACAAATGCAAATTTTATTATCCCAACTATTTTAAGGAAAAAAAATTCATCACAGTAAAGCTATCTAATCCTTGAAATGGTTTCTAGAAATATTTCTTTACAGTGATGTAGTTTTCTTTTTGCTTCAAACATATATGAGTACACCTTTGTTATTAAACATTCATTTTTGTCTTTGGTTAATGGAGATTTGTGTAGAGTATACAAAAGAACAGAAAAAGAGGCATAATAGTGAAGGAGTCACCCATTAAATGGTATATATAATGGGGAATCATCTGCCATAAAAAGCAAGACGATCCCCTCTTAGAGGGATACTATCCACAATTGAACTATCTACTATTTTTGTTGCAATCTTAGCCATAAAAATAGACATCAGAAGATTAGTTCTGTAAGTCTGTTTAAAACAACCCAATATTCTTATGTACTTTGTCATCCATTATCTCAGACCTCATGAAGTTGTATTTAGAGAACTCTAAACCTCTGGCATTTCGTGTATGGGACATATAAACAGTTTGCAATTCAACACTTATGTTATTCCCTAGTCGGTGGAGTTGAATTGTCCTTTAAATGACGTTGTACCGCGCTGCATACTCATCTGATATTCTGATGTGGCGGTGTTCTAGACCATGTTCTTTTTTGTTGAATAGTTACCATGCTTACAGATTCTCTGGTTAGTTTAGCTATTAAGTTTCTTCTTGTTTACATTCTTAACCAAGTCACTAGAATTTATTTGGCAGGTTACTTTTGTTGAAGCTTTGGATCAACTTATGCCTGGTTTTGATCCTGAAATAGGAAAGTTGGCTCGGAGAATTCTTATCAATCCTAGGAAAATAGATTACCGTACTGGTGTTTTTGCAAATAAGGTTGGGTTTTTCCCTCTAAACTTCTTATGGTTCTCCCTTTCTGTTTGTGCTTTCTTAAATCTAGTATCTTTTAATACATTGCTGTTGATATGGTATGTTGGGTGTCATATTTAAGTATAGTATAAGCACATGGGAATATTCCAAGGACATATTTGGGATGCCAGAATATGTCACAGGATATTCCATTATGAGATTATTGTCATAATGATTGAGATCATTGTATTAATGACTGTAAGGCTATATAATGCCAATGAGACAATCAATAAAATAATTAACTAATTTCAACATGGTATCAGAGCCAAGTTTCCACAAACCCTAGCCGTCACCAAGCTTCCACAAACCCTAGCCGTCACCAAGCTTCCACAAACCCACAGGAGGATTTCCTAGATCTCCTCCACCGAACTCTTCTACGCCCCCCTTTCTTTCCTTCTCCGCCCTTCGCAGGCCGCCCTTCGCTGTTGCTGCCCCGTCCCGCTACTGCTGCGGCTGCTACTGCTGCTGCGGCTGCTGCGACTGCTGCTGCTGCTGCGACGGCGACTGTGACATGCGTGCTGCCGCCTCCTCCGCACCAGCACGAGACAATGCCTAATAGGGATGCCTAGATCTGAAAAAAAGGGGGGACATGTTCGGATCTAGGAGCGGACGACGAGGACGAGCGTGAGTCATGGAGCGGACGTGACGTGATTGGATAGACGACGCATCGATGGAGGAGATCATCAAGAAGCTAGATTCTGCAGAGGTGGCGACGTTGATGAAGTTGTTGACGATGTCGGCTGGTGAGAACACGACACGAACGTCGCCGGAGTTGAAGCTTCCCTCCATCGATCTGAAATTAGATGGACCAGCCACCTATCTGAGTTGGTCACGGCGGGTGAGAAGAACCCTCGCAGGAAAAAACATGGAGGGGTTCCTGACGGGCGAGACGACAGAGCCGGACGAGGGCTCGACAGGACGCGATGAGTGGAAGTCCACTCATATGGTGATCTACATCTGGCTTCTCAACTCCATAGTCTAGTCTATTGCCACCACAGTAGACGGTATTGAGATGGTGAAAGATGTGTGTGAGAAGTTGAGAATGACCTATGATGGTGTGGGAACAACTTACGGGTCTTCCAGATAAAGGGGGAGATTGATGACACCGTACAGGGAGAGAAGACGGTGCAGGAGTATGCCACAGAGTTGGAGCGTCTGTGGTTGGATTATGATCACTCCTCAGATCGGGCGAGCTGCGGGGACCCTAAGTGTAAGGAGAGACAGGTGTGTCTGCAGGAGAGGACGATAAAGTTCCTCAAAGGGCTGACTGCAGCTTTCACACAGAGGACGGCCCTACTTCTAGCCCAACCAAAGATCCCTAGCCTTGAGGAGGCTATCTCAGTCATGATCCAGGAGGAGACACGCATCAGGCTGCAAGCCGGGACAGGTGGTCCCCCCGAAGCAAAGTCAGCACTTGTAATCCCCCTGATTTTCAAGAGAATTTTAATTATTGGATTTTTACATTTTCTGGAATTTCTGGAATTTTCTGAGAATTTTTCTTTAATTAAATTCATGTTCTTTAATTATTAAAGGATTTTTAACTGTTATTAAATAATATTAAAATATTATTAAATTAATATTTTATGGTATAAAATAGAAAACCAGACATAGGATAATTTTTCGGGAATTTATTGGACCCCGGATGGATTTTTAAAGCCCTAAAAACTAATTAAATACTAATTTAATTTAAAACCCAAATAAACCGGGTTTATTTAACTGAACCGAACCAAACCAAGTTGAACCAAACCGGGTTCATTAAACCAAACCCAATTCCTTATCGGGTCGGATCCGGGTCCAACCCAGACCCGACCCGCTAACCCGTAAACCCGACCCGTCTGTTGATTTCGGATCGGGTCGGGTCCGCCCAACCCGCAACCCACTCCAACCCGCAACCCGATAACCTCTCCCCTCCCAAACGTTTACCCGACCCCTGACCTACCCCCGCCGCCGGCGACCCTCCGGCTCCCTGCGAACGGCCGCCGCCACCGCTCTCCATCTTCCCCGACCTCTCCGCTCCGGCTCCTCCTCACCGGACGACCGTTGGCCTCCCTCCACCTCCCTATAAAAACCCCCCTTCTTCTCCTTCTCCAGCCCTCACCTCTTCCCTCCGCCGTGCCGCAGCCGACGCCGTCCTCCGCAGAACCCTCATCTCTGCCTCCCGGCCGCCCACGAGCCTCACTGTACCAAATCGCCAGGCCCTCATCTCCTCTCTCCCTTCCTTCTCCGCCTGTCACCGCCGTCCAGCACCAGCTGCAGCAGCTAGCCGACGACCCCCGCCCACTCCGGCGCCGGACGAACCCGCCGTCTCCGGCGAGCCCTCTCCGGCGTACACAGAACCCTAACCGAAGACACAGACACGGACACAAGACAGGACTCGACTCGGCCGGACACAGGAACCCTAAAACCTAGGGTGGACACAGGACACGGTTGGACACGAAGACACGAAGGACTCGGGTTTTTCAGACCACTTCAGGTATTCATAACTTTGTGCTCGTAGCTCGGAATTCGATTCCGTAAATTGTATCGTGTAGCCTGTATGACCCTCTCGGTGCCCGGACAAACCGCTCGGGGCATCGCATCCTGTGGTGATCGACACCGCGATCCAAAAACAGGAAAACCAGACCCTGTTTCACCCCAGAATCGAGTGCGCCCCGCCAAACGGGACGACTTGGTCGCGTGCGGTCTTCACAGATACGTGTGCGTCGTTGATACGGATGTGCGGGCTTTCGCAGAAGCTGATTCGGATGTGCGTGCACACCGGAATCAGTGCGTATCCGCGGACACCGCCCCGTATCTGACTTTTCTAATTCTCGCTGTAACTTAGTGTACACACGTCGGATCGAGACGAAACTTGCGTCATCAGACTCGTAGCAATACGCTGGTCCTGTGAGTCAAGTTTGGTTCGATTCTGAGAACGTTGACAAAATCGCGTGTCGTGGGCCCCACAGGCTCCACCCAACGGACGATTTTGAGAACGGCTTATCGGAATCCAATTCTGGAAGTTCCGTTGGGTTCGTATCATCGTTCCTGACCTGTTGACACTAAGTTGGACTGATTTTGGAGACCTTTGACCCTGATGCATTTTTTCGGTGCAAAGCGGCCCACATTTGGACCCCGCCTTGACCCGAAAATGATGTTTCTGCCCTTGTCTCCAAATTGGACTCAAGGACAGGCGTTCCTAGCTGATTAATATGTTCTGGACCTGATGGTGATATTTGTTTCAGTAACAGGAGTAGTGCCTGCAATCCCAGCTGAAGCTCAAGCTACAATTGGAGCTGAAAACTCAGGCAAGTGTACCTTGCCATAAAATGCAGTTATTGATTCATTTTGATTCTCTTGCTTTAATTTCTGTGACTGTTGTACTTTTCCTATCAAGTACTTTATACTCAGGACACCTGACACAGAGCATGATACAGAATCTTCCTGATTATTCAAGGGGGTTTTGTATAGGATATAGATTTCATGACTTGAGCTTTACATTTTATCCTGACTAGTTGCATTAGTTTAATCTTGCGTAACATGAACATTGAGAACTGTGACGTGAGAATACATTGGGTGGGGAGAGTATTACCATATCAAGGCTGAATATATATTATACTGTGTAATCTGGATGTGTCCTAGTCTCTGACACAGAGCTTTGGCACCTGTACTGGCCCTTCGAGAAAATACTGCTATGGTTTCCTCAACACTGATCCTGTAGTAGTCTCAGCCTGAGTATGACTAATAACTCTCACTTGCATTATCACTTAGCTGGTTTAATTATTTACCCAGATTTGTTTGATAGCAACATCGGCTTGCCACTGTCTTAGACTTATTAATTTCTTGTGCTTTTCTGTTATTTAACATCTTGTTTGACTTGCATGTTCATTCACTGTATTTTGGCTCGTATTTTTCTGTACCTTGTTACGTCCCGCTGAGGACCTGTTTTGTTCCCCAGATTTAGCAGACGAGATCCACCCTGAGGTGTACGGAACAGGGGCACTACTTGGAGCAGTACCTGCACCTGAAAACGAGGTGATTGCTGAGGACTTCTCATGAACAATTGCTTCGCCATGCACAGTATTAATGGCAAATGGACTTATTTTCTGTTTAATTGAACTATTTATTTCCTGTCTTTGAGAACTTGTGTAAACAGACTTAATATCGGATTGTTCTCCGATTTTATTTACTTTGACTGTTGTTGTTTAATATTTCTTTTGCTGTTATTGCTATCTTATATCTGTGGATGAGAATAGTAAAACCCTGACTAATGTAATACAGCTTAAGTATGCTCGATGGATCCATTAAATTGGGTTTGTCCATCCGTGCGTACTGCTGGCCATTATCACGCGTCCAGTCCCTCGGTATTTTGGGACTGGGGCGTGACGACACTAGCGATCACCAGCTCAGGTAACACAGGATCTAAGGGAGAGCCCTGGCAGCATAACCGACAGTGCTACAACTGTGGGAAGATGGGTCATCATCGCTATGCTTGTACCAAACCACCTAGGGAGGGAGATTCAGGTGGTGGACGAGGATCGTTCGGCGGACGAGGATATAATGGAGGACGTGGTCGTAGTCGAGGGGGTAGACGAGGCGGCCGAGGAGGTTATCGGGCAAACCTCTTGATATCAGAAGGAAACGGAGAAGCTGATGGCACATTTACTGTGGAGGACCAGGCACTGGGAGACATGAGGAGTAGAACAGAGGAGGCGTCCACCTCATTCTTTGTTAGGGGCAACGCTGCCATGTATGTCCATCCATCAGAAGGTACTGACAAATCACTTGCCCTTGCGTCTATCTCTTTCCTTAAATCATCAGACTGAATTATCGACTCGGGAGCATCTCGGCATGTGACGGGGAATGCTAGTGAGTTTTCTTCCTACACTCACCTAGCATCAGCAGACAGCATTCAGACAGCTGATGGCACTTTCCAGCCAGTGGTTGGTAAGGGTACTGTTAATTGTACAGGTTCAGTAAGATTATCTAATATTTTACATGCTCCATCCTTTCCAGTCAGTCTCTTGTCCATTAGTTCTATAATCCTCCAACTTAAATGCATTGTTTCTTTTGATATTCCTAAGGTGACCTTCCAGGAGAAAGGGACAGGATGAAGACTTGGGACTGGCACTTGGCATGAGGGACTGTGGTACCTAGATCGAGAAGGACCGGACTCAGCATTGGTATCTATGGCAGAGAAGGCTGGCATAAAAGGACTGCAGCAGAGGACTGAGGATACCTTGATACTCCATCATCGGAGGATGGGACATTCTTCCTTTGATACTCTAAGTAAGTTGTATCCAGAGATTTATGCAAAAACAAATAAAGAGAAATTAGTATGTGATGCGTGCGAGTTAGAAAAACTTACTAGGAGCTCATATGTTGGCACGGGTCATAGGAGCACTTTTGCTTTTGAGGTAGTACATTCTGATGTCTGGGGTCCATATGCTACTAACACTATGAATGGTTATAAGTACTTTGTTTCTTTCATTGAGTGTGCCTCTCGTGTTACCTGGTTATATTTGATGAAAAATAAGAATGATGTACCTGCTTGTTTTCGGGATTTCCATAAGCATGTCCAGACTCAGTACAAAGCAGTTTGAAGGTACTGAGGTCTGACAATGGAACGGAGTATACCAACAGGACGCTTGCAGAATACTTGTCAGCACACGGAATACAACATCAGACCACCTGTGCATACACACCAGCACAAAATGGAGTTGCAGAAAGGAAAAACAGACACCTTCTGGAGGTCGCAAGAAGTATGATGATCGACATGAATGTCCCACAGAGTCTGTGGGGGCATGCAGTGTTGACAACAGCTCAACTCATCAACAGGATGCCCTCGAAGGTCCTCGGATGGAAGTCTCCATGTGAGGTATTGCAAGGCAATAATAGTGGGATACTCCCACTGAAGGTGTTTGGGTGTGTGTGTTTTGTGAAGGACAACAGGCCATCAGTTGGGAAACTTGACCCTAGAGCGGTCAAATGCATCTTCGTAGGCTACTCGGCGACCCAGAAGGGGTATATGTGCTGGAGTCCAGTAGAGAAGAAGAAGTTTGTCAGTATGGATGTCCACTTTCGGGAGCATGAGCCATACTACCACCAGGACGGAACTTCACACAACACGCCTAATACTGCATGGAGAACTTGGTGGTAACCGATTTAGAAGTTTGGCATGAAGGCACGGAGAAGGGACAAGAAGGTGAAGGTGTTAGGCCTACGGCTCAGGGAGAGTTACTTACCTACAGCAGGAGAGAGAAGCAAACTGCAGGACCAGTACCGACAGTGCCAGTGCCAAGTCCCTTGCATGCGTTCGTCCCAACTCCTGAGGCACCGACACCAACCCCCCTTCAGGTGATACCCCCTCCTTCACAAGATATCATTCCTCCTACTTCTACTCCTCCCACACCACTATCTGTACGGAGGACCACTCGCAGCAATGCAGGAAATTCTCCAAACAGATATAGTTGAGATATTGCTCAGTTTGTTTCTTATGACCATATTCCTTCTTCTCATGGAGCATTTATAGCATCTTTGGATAGTATTACTGTACCTAATAATTGCCAGGCTGCCAAGAACGATCTAAAGTGGAAAGCGGCAATGCACGAGGAGTTGGGAGCTTTGGAGAAGAACCACACTTGGGAGCTTGTGAGACTGCCAGAGGGGAAGAGAGCAGTTAGATGCAAGTGGGTCTTTACCGTGAAGCAGAACCCAGATGGACAGGTTGAGCGCTACAAAGCTCGACTAGTAGCCAAAGGATACAGTCAGACGTACGGCATCGACTATGACGAGACATTTGCACCAGTTGCAAAGATGAGCACTGTCAGGACTCTGATTTCTCTGGCAGCGAATGGTGGATGGAAGCTACACCAACTGGATGTGAAGAATGCGTTTCTTCACGGAGATCTAGTGGAGGAGGTGTACATGGAGATACCACCAAGATTTGGCACCAATCAGACAGTAGGCAAGGTCTGCAGGTTGAAGAAGTCCCTCTATGGACTGAAGCAGTCTCCTCGAGCGTGGTTTGACAGATTCAGAAAGGCGATGATAGGGATGGGATATCAGCAGATCAATGCTGATCATACTGTGTTCTTCCGTCGGAGTGGAGGCCACATCACCATGCTTGCGGTGTATGTGGACGATATGATTATCACAGGAGATGATGAGCAGGAGATCGCCCAGCTCAAAGGAAAGCTTGACAAGGAATTCGAGGTGAAGGATCTCGGCCTTCTTCGGTACTTCCTTGGGATTGAGATTGCTCGAGAAGCAGAGGGGATTGTTCTCTCTCAAAGGAAGTATGCACTGGACCTTCTCACAGAAACTGGGATGTTGGGGTGCAAACCTGCAGCGACACCAATAGATCAGAGGTTCAAGATTGATACTGAGGCTGGAGAACCAGTTGATCGGGACAGATACCAGAGACTGGTTGGCAAGTTGATCTATTTGAGCCACACACGTCCTGATATCTGCTTTGCAGTAAGTGTGGTGAGCCGCTACATGCATGACCCACGAAAGGGTCATATGGATGCAGTGTACCAGATTATGAGGTACTTGAAAGGTGCTCCCGGAAAGGGACTAATATTCAGGAAGAACAATCACGTGAGCATCGAGGGCTACTGTGATTCTGACTGGGCTAGTTGTGCTGATGACAGGAGGTCTACCTCGGGATATTGCATATTTGTAGGAGGTAACTTGGTCTCCTGGAGGAGTAAGAAGCAGTCTGTGGTGGCCAGATCGACAGCTGAAGCAGAGTACAGAGCTATGGCCTTGGGAGTTGCAGAGCTGCTATGGTTGAAGAATATGCTGGTGGAGCTGAAGCTGGATCAAGGAGCCAAGATGAAGCTGTGGTGTGACAATCAGTCAGCTATTAGTATCGCCAACAATCCAGTACCGCATGACAGGAACAAACACATCGAGATTGATAGATTCTTCATCAAAGATAAGTTGGATAGTGGATTACTGGAGCTTGGCCATGTTCCAACCAGGGATCAAGTAGCAGATGGACTAACCAAGGGACTCGCCTCAATGAGCATGATTAGAGGATGTGACAAGATGGGCTTAGTGAATATCTTTCACCCATCTTGAGGGGGAGTGTTGATATGGTATGTTGGGTGTCATATTTAAGTATAGTATAAGCACATGGGAATATCCTGAGGACATATTTGGGATGCCAGAATATGTCACAGGATATTCCATTATGAGATTATTGTCATAATGATTGAGATCATTGTATTAATGACTGTAAGGCTATATAATGCCAATGAGACAATCAATAAAATAATTAACTAATTTCAACAATTGCAATTTTGTTATGCTTGTAGATCACACCAGCGAAGGATGGAAAGCCTGTACTTATTGAGCTTATTGATGCAAAAACAAAAGAGCCGAAAGATACATTGGAGGTGCTTCATCTTTATCTCAATTTAAGTATAAAATTTAAAACTCAATTTGCTTTTCTTTGGGGAATTCATTCTTCTTAGTTTTGTGACTAACATTTTACTCGTTTTGAATATGCACTAGAGTTTGGCCAGAAGTTCAATTATGTGTCTTAGGTAATCATATCTAATTTTAATGAACTATAGTATTTTATGCTGAAGATAATTAAAAGATTCCCATTCTCTTAACGCAAACAAATGTTCAAGTTCCTATTCCTACGTGATTTGAAAAAATATTTGCCATCAACTTATGTTCCACAAGTATAAAACATTTTTGTAGGCAGCATGCAATACAAACAATGATATCACTCTTGGAAGTTTTACTTGAATGTTCCTTCTTAAAGTGGCAAGTTTTGTTAGTACTCATAAAAAATTGCCGCAAAGACTATTCTTTGTGCCTTCTGTTTTAGTTTCTACTTTCTACTTGTATCTAGTTAAATCATCGGGGAATTTGAGATAAAGACTATGTTGTAGTTAAGCCATCAGGGACGTAAGACCAGTAATAAATAAGTTTATGAGATGAAATTATTTACTAATGTATTGGAAGACTAGCATTCAGAAAAATTCTTGAGTGTCACAGTTGATAAGGTATTGCAAGTAAAGTATCATATTAGAATTTAAAATAAGGTGTAACGTTTAAGAGGAGATAGGTTGATCTTTCCTCTTTTTTTATTATCTTATATTGTATCATGTTTAAAAATAAGTGGTTAAGATATTATATCCTCTCTTTTTTGCATTGGAGTGTAAAAGATTGGACGGTTCGATGCTCTATGGTGTAAAGCTAAGAGAGAAGTGCTGGATCCGAGGCATGATAAAATATATTTGTTTGGCAGATGACTATTGAGGTTCTTTAAAGAAGTTCATGCTATTGGTTAAACTGGTTACATGAATCACTTGGTGATATGCGCCACTAGACAAAATATGAATAAATCTGAAATTCTTTACTACAAGGAATCAAGATTTGAGACAAAGGATTGCTAATTGAAGGGATGATTTGTTAAATTCAAATTCTTGGGAACTTAGAAGACAACGGATTTCTGTTCATAAGAATTTAGAAGACAATAAAAGATGTTATCATTGAAGAAATGAACTATATTATTGTTGGGTTACAAAAAGATGATTGCAATTCCCTGTAACAATTGTATCATCTTACTTCTTCGTCTAAACTCTTTATAGTATAGGTGAACTTGGAGGGTGCTCCTTGGTTGCATGAGCTTAAATTGCATAGTCAAAAGGTAGGTCTTCCTATCCGCCAACTGACCTTCTAAGTTCTTAGACATGCTCTTCTCATGCTCATAGCTACCTTGGCTAGGAATAGGGTATGGCTCCACTATGGAGGGTTGATGCCATGTCGACAGCCGGTCATAAAAATTGATGGAGTTTTTTGTGCTCCATAGCTGACCTCATTCTGATGGGAGAAGGTTTGGATAATGGTGATGGTTACAGAAAGATTCTCATTCATCACAAGTTCGAAAAAATGTTCTTACACATTAGTTACATGAGAATGTGTCCTTAAACAAGTCACTTGTTTTAGAAAAATCAAGCAATCACACACAAAAGATAAAATAAAGCAATTACAATGAATATTGAGCTTCACGCAATGTGGATTATGTACACCCCAAGAACTACCAACAAATATCTCTATGATCAATAATTACAGAAATCCTCTCTCTCTCTCTCTCTCTCTCTCTCTCTCTCTCTCTCTCTCCCTTCTATATCCAAAATCGGGAGACAACACTACATATAGGAAAAAACCTAACACGAATAGTTACGGAATTTTCCTCCGAAACCTAAGCCCACAAAGTTAGCCCAATGGAAAACTTTTGAGGGCTTGGTGTTCAGTACTCTTTTATACTCCTCAGTTAGGCCGTCGATATTTGGGCTTGGTGTCCAATACTCTTTTATACTACTTTGGCCCGATAAATCCGGTTCCATATTCAACAAATAGAACAGGTAGCATATTAGTTAACTTGGAGGATTTATGGTTAATATATCTGCTGTTGACGAGATAAACTGATCATGAACAACTAATATCTTTTCATATAGCATTATAGATTTCAGGAGACATTTTTGTGATTTTTGTAACAAGTTTCTTTAGAAGCTCACCTCTTTTTTGGATTTTAAAGGTTGCTCGAAGAGGTTATGCGGGATAGTGGTCGTATTTATTTTCGAATAATTGGAAGGTTAAAAATGCTTCACCTGACCAGTTTGTTACAATTCTTGTTCCAAACGCAATTTTTGCTTGTCAATTTAGTTCGGTTGATGGAAGAAGAGAAGGGTATTTAGTTTAAGGTATTATTTAATTTTTCACTTTTCTTCGTTTCACAGTTTGTTTCAGTAGTTGGATTCTTACTTTTGTGCAAGACAAGTTTGTGTATTAGGATTGAGATGGATAGAAGAGGTGTATCACTGTATTTACTATCAGTATCTTCTGTAAGTTCTTTATCAGAGAGGATGTCTTATGTATGTTGGGAGAACAATCATTTCTGAACTAATGCTGCTCTTTTTGGTCAGAATTTTGATGGTGGTGTTTACATACTAAGGTCTTGGTTGTAGAAAATCATAAGAGAAATTAGTTTGGTGACAGATATGAATCATGTCCATATAGAATTATTATAAGAGAAATTTATCTGGTGGTCAAAGATGAATAATAGGTTATGCGGCTGATGAGATTGGTTATCATCTTGCTCTAAAGGTGTAAATGGGGTTAGAACTTAGAAGCTTGTGGTTGCCTTGCAAATTACTTAGAAAGGTTTAAGCATAGTTTGCATCCTCCAATCCATGGAGGAAAACAATGTTCTAAAATTCGCTAGGCGGATTCGGTGTGGCTGAGGACCGCCTAGCAGTGTTCTAAAAATCGGACTAGGCGGCCGCCCGCCGCACCGAAAACCTCCAATTCGGCCTCCTAGGCGCCTGTTCGGGCCTAGGCGGCCAGTTCGGCCCAGTTCGGCCAGTTCGGTCAGTTCGGCCCAGTTCGTTCAAGGCAAAAATTTAAAAATTCAAAAATTCAAATTTTGAAATTTGAAATTTCAGATTTGAAATTGCAAAAAATATTCAAAAAAAGTTAAAATTCCAAAAAAAATTAAAAGAAATGCAATAAAAATTCAAAATATCAGGAAATTTTTTTTAATATTAAAAAAATTTAAAACTAAAATTTCAAATTTTAAAAATAATAATTTTTTTTTCTTTTTCTGTGCGGCCGCCTAGGCGCTAGGCGGCCCTTTGGCGCACCGAGTCCGCCTAGCGATTTTTAGAACACTGCAGCCTAGCACCTAGGCCGCTTAGGCGGCCTAAATTTTTTTTTTTTTTGAAATTTGAAATCGATAATACAAATTTGAAATCCAAACATGTTCTAACTTCTAAATCCATAATACAATCTATAAATTTTTTTTGAAATTTCAAAATTTAAAATTTAAAATTTAAAATTTCAAAATTTTAATTTTCTAAAATCCAAATATAATTTTTAAAACCCAAACAAAATATCTACAATACAACTAAGCATAAAAACTAAAAAATCTAAAAAAAAAAAAAATCAAAAAACGAATAGCACGCAAGGCCGGACATGCACCTAGGACCGCTGAACATGGGATTTTCAGTGCGGCGGACGGTCGTCTAACGCTGCCTAGACCAATTTTTAGAACACTGGAGAAAAATACTGAGAGACAGAAGCTATGACTTATTATATTATCTAAAAAGAGTGCAGTGCTCGGATCATTCTTCAAGCAAGCAAGTAAATCATAGATGAACTTGTACATACTTTGATCTTCACTTTGATTTATGGGCATATTTTGCATTTTTGCCCGTGTTAGGGAAACGAATGCTTATGGCATACATATCTTGAGGTGGTGCTTAGGTCTTATGGCTGATTGGGTTCTTAGTCATTCTGGGAGGGATCTGAGTCATCTGACCTAATACTTTATTACTTTTTAGAATGATCGGGACTCAATTTTTTTTAAATTTTGTGGTCAGTGGTTGAAGAATATCGACAAGCATAATTTGGATGAATACAATGTTAGAAGAAAAAAGTGAGGATTTGTTTCTCTAAGAATACATCTGAATACTATACATCAAAATACAATGTCCCATAGCTGGCATGTATTATTGGTACCCTCAATTTAAACGATATTAATGATTAAGTAGTTATCACTTTTTTGTTGTTGAACCATGTTACAGTTAGCTCTTGCCAATATAGATGACATGCAAGAGTATTTAGCAAGAATTTAGATATTTACTTTTGAAGCTAGATAATGGCAGATACATGTATACAACTGACCCCTAGCACTACTTGTTTTCATATTGGCTTTGCAGGTGGATGCAGCTCTTATAGCAACTGGTAGGGCTCCCTCCATTCACAAGGGGGCTTGGCTTAGACAATGTTAGTGTTGTTTTACTTTTAAGTTTTAAATAAATAACAAAACTTAAGTCCTACAAATGTTATTTTTTAATTCTAATATTGACCTTCATCTGTAGATAAATGTTCTCACAAAGCGTGGTTTTGTTCCAGTCGATGATCGCATGCAAGTTATGGATGCCAACGGAAATCTGGTTAGTAATGATCTTTCAATTTGAAATGTTAGCTTTTGCAAGGTGTTTCCTGACAGTTCTTGTGGTCCCATCTTGCTCTGCCTTTGAATAATCCATGTCTACTTACTTCTGCAGCGTATTAAATGAGTGCAGGTTCCTCATTTGTACTGCATTGGGGATGCCAATGGAAGACTGATGCTTGCTCATGCTGCTAGTGCACAAGGGATATCGGGTATTTGTTTCTTAATGTTGTTTTTAAGCAGTATTAAGTATGAACATGTTAGATTTTGTACCTTTACTAATTCATTTCCCTGCAATGCGAATCTTATAGTCATTGAGAATATCTGTGGGAAGGATAATGTGATAAACCATTTTAAGTATTCCGGCTGCCTGTTTCACCCACCCTGAGATCAGTATGGTAGGCCTTACATAGGTATGTGGTGGCACTTCTAAGGCAGAAATAAGGTCTCCTGTCATTTATATTTTAGACTTTGAGTTGTCAATCTCATTTTTGTTGATTAAACTGGTCAGAACCATCTCTTTTTTTGTATTTAAGTTAATATATAGGTTTTATTTGGTTTTACTTTAGTGTTGGAATTTTTGGATGATTTATTCTGATTCATAAGTTCTACCACCTTTTTTATTTTCATGGCACCGATGAGTTAAATCAGATGTGCTTACAATGTGCTGGAAGTGGCATATGGTAAAAAATGACTAATCTAGCCAGTAATTGCAATTAATACTCTTGGGAACAAGATTTTATTGCATTATTTCTACCTGAGCTATGCAAATATCTTGCACTCCAACCTATTGTTCATTCTTGAAGGAAGTAAAAGTAGTAAGTGCTTCATCAGTTGCATTGATAACTGATTCGCAATATAATGGGGGTTCAAAAGACAAAATTAGTCTGTAATTTTGGATCTGTAATTTTGGATTGCACAGGTAAAGCCAGAAATGGCTTATTTACTTTTAAAACATATTTTTTAAACAAATATGGTTCTACAGTAGATAATTCATTTCGAATTGCACACATGAAGCCAAAATATGGCTTTCTTTACTCTTAAATTGAACGCACATTTTCAATACTGTCAAAACATAAATTTAAGTGGACAAAAATAATGGTTTTTAAGTCCCTTATTATCAGCGAGAGAGGCCACATCTGTTATTGATGGTGGGTTGCCGTGGAAAGGACTGGTACTCTAACTGGAGGCTGCTTGTGAGAAAGTTCACAAAGATAACAAGCAATCCATGTGTAATAAAACCAAAATGGAGGCTTTCGTCCCTTTTCATGATATAGAAACATATATGCAAAATCGGGATTTGGAAGCTTACACAAATACTCTGGATAAATAGTCTTTGTAACCTGGAAGTCGATCTTGACCTCTTATTTCAGGTGTACATGAAGGTGTTCTTGACGTCTAACTGGGACCGTGGTGCGAGAGCTGGACCCTTAAAATAATGGGTGGGAATTGTACTATTTTGAGCAACTGGACATAATACACAGTAGTCTTGTTCATAGCTTTTACGGACCACTCAAGTTTTTTTTTTTTTTTTTTTCCTGAGATAAGCATTTATACTTTTATGGGTCTCCACATCTACCTCTCTTGCTTCTCTCTTAGATTGGATCCAACCAACGTGCCAGCATTCCACAGTGGGTCTTGTCTACCTTTTCTTAGAACTGTGACCATCCTTAGTCCTGATTAACGTCTCCTACCCTGTCCAGTAAATGAGGAAGCACCTCTGATGACTGACTAAAGATGCCAGACGACATAGTACAAAAATATTGAGCTTCATTTCACTTAGTTGAGAATAACTATTAATTCTACATTCAACCAAACTCAAATGGATAGAAAGTAAAATTCAATTAGGTACATTTCTTCTAGCAACTAATCTCAATTCTTATGGACTTGGCCTGAGGGACCTTACCCTACCCCCTTATTTATATAAATATGAACCAATTTCCCCTCGCGTGGGCTCTTTTTTTTTTCACTATTTACATGGGCGAACGGATCTGGCTATTAAACTACTTGTGTTGGCTTAACTTGGTAAACAGATTCCAGGTCAACCGGCTCCACTTATCGCCTTACTAAATAGGGCTATGTCCCGGCTCCTAGCCACCTATCTTGGCAGGAGCTTTATAGCTCAGAAATCAACTTTAGTCTTAGCAAGGGGTTTAAAACAACAGATTCATCTTGATAGGATTATAGTCCTTTTCTTTTAAATCCATTTGATGCTACTATCTTGCATAACCTTGTAGGTCAGTACTTCCCCCAAGTAAATATTTAATCTATATCCCGCTACTAAGAATGTCATATCTCGAATCTTATCTGCAGCCTGCAGCCAGAGAGAGAGCTGAGAAGGAAGGATTTGAAGTAAGTATTGCAAAGACAAGCTTTAAGGCTAATACAAAAGCTCTAGCAGAGAATGAAGGGGAGGTGCTTGCTAAGGTAACCTTTTGATGCCAGAATGCAAACTCCACATCTCTATTTGACACTAGTTCTCTCTATTATGCTACTGGATGGGTGGGATACCTGATGCTAATAGAGGAATAAATACTGCTCTACTCTTATAAGTTAAATACTGCTCTACTCTTATAAGTAACTTTTATTGTCTTATTTATGCACCATGATTATCGAGCAATCTGCTTGAAGATTATTGCTCTTTATACAAAATTATCTTTTGGTTCATTCCTTATCAATTATCTAGGACTTAAAAAGTTTCTCGTGCTTCATGGAAATACCTATTTCAGATTCTTCAAATTTAGTCGAACACTATTACGTTTGGCACCAAAGTGAAATTCGAATTATGCAATGCTACCTGTTATGCACATCCTTTGATTACTGGAAGTGCATATTCAAATCTGCGGTACCAAAAGTTTGAGAATTTACCATTAATTGTGCGTGATGGGTGGACATAAAAGCAAATCTTGTTTTATGTATACATCACTGTGCTTGAATTTTGTAATGAAATGCATGGAGACAACACTTCCTTCTCTGGCAAAAGGTGCTAATAAAAGGAGTCAAAGAGGATTCGTATTATGCTAGACTACCTCTTATGTTCCTTTCATTTTTTGGAAAGTTCTATTTTGAATTTATGATGCTAAAGTTGAAGCAGGTCATCATATGTTTTCCAATGAGGTCCCCTATCAATCCCCTTAAGAAATTGTTTAATTGGGCCATGCCTCAGTGAGTTGCATTTTTTTGGGAGAAGCGTAACTGATTTGCATTAACATCGAATAACTAGACAGTAGGTGTCTATTGTCTCATCTCTTTCACTATGATCAACTATCAATAGGGTATTTTTCTTTCATTTGTATTTTTTCAAATTTTCATTGTATGTTGGACTGTCAAGACTTCTTCATGATATCTTACCTAAACGATAGAACAACTACTCAATAAATGTTGATGCTTCAATGCAGATGATATACAGATCTGATACTGGGGAGATTCTTGGTGTTCACATATTGGGGTTGCATGCTGCAGACCTCATCCATGAAGCATCAAATGCAATTGCCTTGGGCACACGCGTTCAGGTGATTCAGTCGTATATATTGTCTGTCGAAGCATCAAAATTTGCAATTGGAATGACACAGTTATTAGAAACTAAGATCTTATGGACCGAATCAAATCATACAAATGGAATTGTGATTTTTCAGATATACTTTGTTTTGGCTGTAAAATCTTTCCACCTTATTTGCAATTTTATAGAAATTAGATGATCCTCACTGTAGAATACACATGTAAATGAGCTCAAGAGATAAAATAGGTTGTTAATTACTTGTCAAATAAATGTTTAAGTGAAAATGCTAATAGGGATGTAGGTTATAAATATATGAAAATTTTATATACCCCAATTGAATTTCTAGGTCATATGTGACTTAAGTTCAAGTTTGAAATCGAAAAAAACTGGTAGACATGTCATGGATCACAGATGCTTGACCCATCAGAATCATCGTCTTTCTTTCTTAAGCCTAATGAAATAAATACTCTGAAATATATAATAACGGCTCTAGAAGGAAAGTGGAGATCGAGCCTGAGCTGCCATTTGTTTGACACTTACTCATGCAAATTTTATTGCTAAAATGATTATTTTTCTCAATAAAATTTCAACTCATCAGTAACAAATATCAACTTGTAATTCTGACATGGTAGGACTAGTAGAGAGAGAGGTACATAACCCACCCAACTTTTTTGTCTTCTTTTCTCAAATCATAGTAGGTAGTCTTTTTAGGCCTCAGTCCAATTGGTTATATGGTTTGCTTCCCAAGATCAGTGAAATAGTATATAATGTTTAATTTGGAACCAGTCCGTTGCTGATGCTGAATATATATGTTTGTACATTCCAGGAATAAGTTTCTTCCAATCTTTTTTTGTAATAAAATACCTATTATTTCTTGAAGGAATATATCTTTAATTTAATCTTAAATCAATGAATCATACTTTGCTTGCTTCTTCTGCAGGATATAAAATTTGCCGTTCATGCACATCCCACCTTATCTGAAGTTCTTGATGAGCTTTTCAAATCTGCTAAGGTATGCCTCTAATTTACCATTCTCATGTTACTGCAGTTAAGATTGTTTAGAGCCTTTAGAGTTAGTATATTTTTATGTCCTTATCATCAAAGTAGGTTTTATTGAACTCAGATATATGTTGAAGCCATTATGAGTACATACGAAACTGCCAGAAAAGCAATATAATGCAATGCACCACCGAACACACCACCTTACCTTCCAAGAATCATGTTATGTCTTACCTCTAGGTTGTTTGCTAATGTTACACCATATGAATTGAGGAAGGGCAGTGTCTCTTTAGCTCGTGTATCAGAGACGAAAGCAATTCCCTTGAGCAAAATCTTCTCATCTTACGCTACATCTACAACTGGACACTTTCCTAGGAGTTGGCTCCACTATCCTCGAAAAAACTAGATGAATCCTGGTGTCCACGGTTCTCGATTCTGAGCTAGCTCTGCTCAACAACGGTTGAGCCCACTCTGATAGGAAAGACATTGGATGAGCACTACCTCCTATTGTGATTATTTTGTATGTTTTAGTTAAATATTTAACTTCATGAAGTGTATATCAGCAAACTATTTACAGTGAACAAGATTCCACTCTGATTGTGGCAGGTTAATACTGGTGTATCTCATTCTGTGAATGAACCTGTCAGTGTAGACAATGTGAGCGTAGCTATGTGGAAGAAGCCTTCTCACGCATTGTTAGTTCCCTGAGGAGCCTTCTACTTTCCTTTATAGAGGATGAGTCTTCGACAGCCGCTGTTTCTAAATGCTTTTTGCAGGTCTGTAGTCACTTGCAAACTATTTATTGAAATTTTGATCCTCAAGGATGTTTGAATGGATGCCATGTTTAAGATGGATTGCATCCTTCCCGATTATTTCCCCTCACCTAGCACGGGTTTTAATGTAGTACTTGTATATCTCAATAAAAAAATTGTATTGGTTTTATTTGCATGATTTACTTCCCCTCGTTCATTCCATACATTGGCCATATCTGTGCGCTAAGCATGCCCCCTCTTAATGATCTCTCTGCAGTAAAAGCAGATAAGCAGAAGTACCAGGCACCCAAAAAAGACTCCAGACCTCGGAATGTATTATTATGTGGTTTGCTTGATTGTTATTATAATTAGCAATTTGCTTTTTGTAGAAGCCACTTTTCCGAATACTCGTGACCATTTTGTTTGTCCATTAATCATCCATTAAAACACCATATGCAACTTCAGCCAAGATCCAACTCTTTCTTTGCTTCTGAACAAAGAGAACAAAACCTAATCTTCATTGAAAATGATTATGAGCACATGTACAAGATACTTAATCGTCTACCTATGAATAACAATCCTAGCATTTTCCTCCTTTTTAACCTCAAGATGGGGCCCTAATGGGTAATATAGTAAAGCGGTACATCATTCTCCTCCTCAAATAAGAACGGTGCATTCTTCTCCTCTTCCCACCCAACCTGACTCAAAATAATAAACTTTAGGAATAATTAATTAAGATATTATTCAATGGTGCATCTAAACTACGTCACCTTTAACGGTGGATGTATTTTCCTAAGGAAGCATGATGCCTGAGGAATTAAAGATCATCCGAATGCATTTAGGATTGAACCTTCGTTGCTTGATTTGATAGTTTCTTATGGCTCTCATCTCCCGCATGATTCAATCAAGCAAGATTACTTGCATGGCAAGTGGTGACTCTTAACGCTGTTCATGACTCGGTTTCATACTTCGTGTGCCCGTTCATGTTCACACATCCTCCAACCGAGAGTGAGTTCAAGTGTTGCGTTTCCACACATAAAACTGCACAACTGGCTGCCTACTTGCCATTACTGGAATATGGTGCTTCAGCCAAATTCCAAAAGATTTTCTTGTATCAGTTCAAGTCTGGAGAAAGGTTAAGTTCTTGACATACAGAAGTAAAATATCCACATGGAACTATAATTTGATACCTACAATACTCGGTTAACATGACTGACTCTTGTTTGAGCAACCTTTGTGAAGAATATATTGTTCATTAAAGTGATGCAACCTAAGGGTTCGTAGGTTCTCAAGCTGAGACACGGTTAGGTCACTACCGCTACCAAATCACAATTAAAGTTGATCAAACCTAATTTAAGCAAGCTAAGAATCAATGTAGCATGAGACTAGAAAAGAAGTAAAGCAATGCGGCTTCCAATTCAGTAGGCACCAATTCTACATCAGAACAAGAACGCAATAAACCAATCAGTCAGCACCAATCCTACACCAGAACAAGAACCTCCAATAGATGTAAAGCATGGTTTGAAATAAAAGAAAAGGCACTTGATAACTGAAAAAGGCATTGCTGCTTCAAAATTACACATAAGAAACCTATCAAAACACAATATATCCAAGATGTCTAATACAAAGATTACACAAAAAAATAATAACATACCGCTGCCAAAAACTTTGTTTTGACCTAGATATAGATCCAAGTTTCCTAGCATCTACCATGGGTAACAGTTTATCAATGAACATATCGGCTTTCCACTAAGCAGCGAAACATTACCTCTCGCATAATAAACTTCCAGAGGAATGAAGGTTCAAAACTGGCGCCTTGGTGGCCTTGCTTCTGCCATGTTAACACGGATACTTCTGCCATCCAAGTCCTGGAAAACAAGGGGAAAAAAATTATGCACACACTAACATTACTAAGCAAGTTGCCATTTTTCACATTTTACTTAGGAATTTAACCTACAGATACATTGGTCCATACTGAAGTCTAACCACAGTGATGGGATAATATAGAATTAATTAGTTTTTTATGACTCAAATTGCATCCTTATGGATAACTGGATTAACAATTGGAAGACAACATGGCAAGTGATTTTGCCCTCATAAGTATAATCTTATGGCGTGAGAAGAAGGGGAAAAGAGGCTTACAGAGCCATCAAGTGATGAAATTGCATTATTGGCCTCTTCAGCGGAGCGGTAAGTGACAAAACCAAAACCCCTTGATCTGCCGGTCTCCCTATCAAAGACCACCCTAGCATCCACAACCTCACCCTGTTCGCTGAACAGGTTCTCAAGAGCTGAATTGTCAACACCCCATGAAAGGTTACCAACATAGAGTCTGTTGGCAGCATCAGATCTGCCCCCACCTCCTCCAGACTGAAATCCTCTTGATGGACGCTCCTCTTGACGAGGAGGAGGTGGTCCTGAATTGACTCTCAATGCTCTGCCCTGAAGTTCCTGATAGTTCATGAAGATAATTTCAGTAAAAAGAGTAAAAATCGGTAAGTACTACTTTCCATGCTTATAAGTACACAGGCAGCTCAGATAGCAGTTATTGCTGCATACTAGGCAGTGGTTTTGCCATTTTTCAAGGCTGACTATAAATGAGTAGCAAATTATACAAATAGATTGCACATTACGAGTACCATCTAGGAGGTAATACTATAGAAGAACAAAGTATTATATGAATCACTGTGCTAATGCATCATCATCACAAGCCTATCATAATGGGCTGGCCTATGGAGTAGAAGAAAGGTCCAGCAAGAGACCCAAGTTTTTATGGCCGGTGGTCAACCTGCCATCAACATATTATTTGGGAGCCAAATTCCAAATCGAGTTAATTATGAGCAAGAGAGGAAGTAGACGGCCAATTCGCAAGTAGGTTGAGCTAGTTTTTGGTGATGCAGTTTAAGTTCATGCAACCTAGCATGCTTTATAATTAAAAAAACTTTTATTACTGACAGATATCATACACAACATTATACAGACTGATGATTCGGGATGCACATCCATATGTGAATTTATCTGGGGCCGCACTGTAAGCATTTTTTTAATATGTTATGAGATACTCACATAGCCATTATATCGTTGAACGGCTGCCTCAACTTCTTCAGCTGTAGACATTGTCACAAATCCAAAACCTCGACTTCTCCCGGTTAACTTGTCATATATAACCTGCAAAAACAACCAAAACTAGCTCAACCAAAAGATCCACTGCACACCTTGAGCATTTAAATATACACAAGGCAGTGTGCACAAATGCAATCTTCTGACTTTTTTATATTTGCACCTAAATACAGGCATTTATAACAGTGACACTTATGTATCATCATTTATAACACAAAAGTACATAACTCAACCTGTCACTGTCCCCAAACAACCTGCAGTCATCTGAAACACGAGCTTTACAATGTTCCACGAAATTTAGCTGCTTCATAATTATCTAATAAGCTTAATGTTCTCAATTTAACTAGGGATGTAGATACCTCATCCTAGATCCAATGAGTTGTCTCGAGTAACATCTGAAAGTAACTAAACTTGTACACAATTCAGTGAATTATAGAAAAAAAAATCTAATATATTTCTCAAACCTACAAGCATGGTGGAAAATCTATAGATATGATTTTACTATAACTATAGGGCCATCAAGCTCTTTGCCAGCCAGTCTTATAAAAATTATTTGACAAAAATCACTTGATGTCCGACTTTCAGTGAGAATAAAAAAATAAAATAAAATGATAAAGTATGGTGGACGCAAAGTCCATCAAAATCTAAACCTTTTTTAAAACTGTGTCCATCAGTATACAATTAAATATGCATGCTTCCACTAATAGACCGGCAAATTAAATCTATAAATCCTTGCTAAACTTTATTTAGTATTCCAAATGTAAAGCACCAGTAAACAATAATGATAAAATTAAAAAGAAGCCACATCTTAAGCATCTCTGATGCTGTAGCATACATCAGATATCATTCACATATATCTAAGTGTACAATGTGGCTGAAACGGTAAAATCATTTGTTTCTTGATCAAAGTTGAACATTCTCAATTCAAGACAAGGTTTTTACTTTTAAGGATCGTTAGATAGCTGATACGGAAACCCCCAAAAATGACCTATTCAAAACAACTGAAAATCCCTGAAACTGCTAAAATTGATACTTATAGGAAGGGTCCGAGACAGATACTGGAACGGAGTTTTGAACCATGATTGAAAATGGTGAAGTTATTTTTATCATCACTTTCCTACGATCAATCTCGGTCCCTCCCTACTCTCCTATTTTTCAAGTATTTTGGAGAAAAAAATCTCTTATTGATATCTATTGAATATTTCAAGAGGGTGCTTGTTATAGCGTAATCAACTAATTTAAATATCTGCTATACCACAATTTGTTTTCAAGTATGCAATCCTCAATCATTACTAATCCTACACCTGAGTCAATCTTCACCATCTACAACATTAGTCCAGATGAATATAAAAACCCCGTGTATTTAAATACTAGTTACGCATAACAGATGCAAGATGTTTCCTTCATAAAAAGTAAGCAGGCACTCTTCATAAGTCAACCAAAGCATGTATCACCTTTACGTGAGATGCAATCCTTTGCATCCAACTCTCAAGATGTTTTCTTCGTGCATTTAACCTTTCATTCTCGATTCTCCTCACCAACCATCGTACTGTGGATGTATAAGGACGTACTGATGTCCACTTCACAACTATGACATGTAATTATCTATTGCAATCAATTCTCAAACAAAATCAACGCAAGCAAATTTTTCTTTCTTTGTTTCTGTTTTATAAGTAAAATTATATGAGTGTCATAAACTGATTCTTGTTGATATCCAACAAAAAGCCCTATTAACCTTTTGCTCCAAAATGTGTGTGTAATAATCCCCGTTCAATAAATGCGATATATATAACTGTTTAGTTGCAAAGCATACTATAAAAATAAAAACAAGATAGAATTTTTTTTAATCGAGTCATAAAACAATCTCCATTGAAACGGAAATCCAATTATCTTTTGCTCCAATTCTAAAAATGTGGCACATAACAATCTACAATGCTTGCACTTCTCCAACAAAACAAAAGTTTAAAACTTTTCTTTAAACTGATAAGAAGAATAGCAATCTTTACAAAAATTAATCTTACCCAATTGCTTACAAGAACTCAACTCACCTTTTGCTCAAAAACATGCATGTGCAGTGATGTCCGTTCGACATATATAACATCTATGTTGCAAGTACGGGCACGGATACGGGTAAGGAGACAATATGGATACAGAATACTGACATTTTCCGTTAGATAACATATAACAACCTATGTTGCACGAATACTGATACAAATACTGGTACGAATACTAGATATCATATAATCACCTATGTTGCACAAATAAGGACACCATTTTCCAGTGTCCGTGTAACATAGTATAACATACAAGCATCTAATCGCAATTACTTCACCAAAAAATCAAGATTGAAAAAGAAAAAAGTTCTCCATTTGACTAGAGTTACACACAATCTTCAAGAACTATATCCCATCCATTTCTAACAAATATCCAATTCACCATTTACTCCAAAAAAAGAAGAATTAGTTATACCTCGACTATCAAAAGCTATGATTATTTGTCGTAAACTAATTCTTATAGATTTCTAATAGAAAAACCAATCCAACTTTTGTTCCAGATTACATGTGTGTGCAGCTACGAAGCATGGGCACTTCAAAAATCGGTGCCGTGTCCGTGCCACATTGTGTCAAACAAATAATGGACATGACACAAACACTAAAAAATATGCTAAGACAAAATGAAATCAATGGCTGTGTTTCCGTATCTGTATGTGTTTGTTCCTGTGCAACTAGAATTGTGCAGTAATGCCCGTTCCACAAATATGACATATGACCGTATACTCAGAAGTAGTTTCACCAACAAAATAAACAAAATGGTTATTTACAATAACCTCCCCTATGTTTTATGGTCATTACACGGACCACCCTTATTTTTTGAAAATAATTACACCGAGATGTTTTATTTTCAAAATAAGGGTGGTTAGTGTAATAAACATTTACATGTAACATAAAACATGGGGGAGGTCCATTTAATAACCATAGAACGTAGGAGAGGTTAGTGTAAATAACCCTAAGTCATAACCTTTCTTCTCCAAATGACCAGAACTAGAAGACAACCTTCGTTGAAAAACCAATTCTAATGCCCATTAACACACGTTTGACATATAACCATATATTTTCGAGCAGTTCCACCAAGAAAAGCTAGAAGCTTTCTTCTCAGGATGACAATAATTACCACAAAAAAATCTATAAATACTAATCCTTTTCCATTTCTAACAAAAAAAAAAATTGTCATTCACTCCAACAGCACTAAAAAGAACAAGAATAAGTACCTCGACCATCTTGACGTTGCCGGCACTCTCGAAGAGGCCGGCGAGCTCGGAGCTGTCGACAGTGAAGGGGAGGTTCCCGACGAAGAGCTTGAGGTCGGGGGAGAAGATCCGCTCGTCGCCGCTCAGCTCCTCCTCTTCTTCTTCCTCCTCTTCGAGCTCCGACTCGACGGATGCTACTTTTGCTACGATGGTCGTGAGCTCTAAAGTCCTCGACTTTCTGAGGAGAGGGAGGGAGGAGAAGGGGAAAGAGTGGTTGGTGATGGAGGAAGAGAGTTTGATTAGGGTTTTGGGGGGCTGGGAGAAGATTAGGTTGGAGGAGAGGAGGGAGTAGGCGGCCATGATTGCTATCCAGAAGAAGAAGAAGAAAGAAAGAAAGAAAGAAAGGGTAAGGATAAGGTGAGAAAGGGTTTTGGAGAGAGAAAGAGAGAGAGAGAGAGAGAGAGAGAGGTGGGGTTTATTATGGAGCGAGATTCTTGAGATATTTTTGTTCATTAGATAAAATGTGTCCGTGTCCGTGTCCGTGTCCGTGTCCGTGTCCATTATCCCTCGGCTTCCTTCCGGTGAATTTAAGCTCTAATTTTTTAATTACGTTTGAGTCGTACTCTATATTATTAGGCAAATTCAATCGGCACTACAAAGATTGCTTAGGACAGTCCAAAATTTAAATTTTTGTTTACAAGTTTGTCATCGAAAAATTGCTCCAGACACGTCAATTTTTTTTCTTTTCAGGACTGTCACTATGTTGACAGTCCTTCCAACTGTCAACATTATTGACAGTCCTAGGACTGTCACAATGTTCTAGAACTGTCACAATGTTGATAGTCCTTCCAATTAGAAGGACTGTCAACAATGTTGACAGTTCTATTGAAGGAGGAGCACAGAAGAAGAAGAAGTAGAAGCGACGACAGTGGTGCGGGGGCGGCCTTTAGCGACGGGGTGCGGGAGTGGGCGGCAGCGAGGGCGGGCCGCCGCCCGTCGTGCTCGTTGGAGGCACGTGTACACACGCGGGTAAGAAGCAACAACAGCAACGGCGGGTGTGGTGCGGGGCGGATGGCTGCGAGGGCAGGCCGCCGCGCGCGGGGGGTTGCGCGCCGTCTCCTCCTCCTCCCGCCTCTTCCTCCTCCTCCTCCAGCCATCGCCTCCTCCTTCAGCCTCCTCCGTCCTCCTACTCCGGCGGGTGGAATTGGGGTTAGGGTTGGGCTGTCCTGAGTAAAATTTGGGATGTCTTTAGTAAATATTTTAAAAATCTGGGTTGTGCTGAAGTAATGGACTGTCCTAAGCAAAAAATGGAATGCCTATAAAATTTTCCATATTATTAATCTATATTCAAGGTGCACCTCAGTGCTTCACCATAAAATACGAACCCCTCCACTTTTGACGAAAATCGTCCTCAACTGACGGTCAACCCCTTTGACCGATATTTTTGGACGAAAATACCCCTCTACTTCTCTCCCCTCCCCCGCGCCTCCCCGCTGCCCGCAGCCGACCCTGTGAGACTCGTCTCACAATATTCGTATTTTATGCGGATACGTATTTTGTGCTAGTTATTGTATTTTATTGGATCTCGAGGAAGCTCAGAAATTCTCAAAAATTAAAACTTTACTACCTGATTGGTATATCGATTGTATACTACAGTATACCGACGGTATACTGTCCCGCAAATATTTGTTTCACTTTTCGAGATATTTCTCTATAAATAGTACTTGATTCATTTCATTTCTTTCTCTCTCCTCTCTTCTTCATTTCTCTCTCGAGCTTGGAGCGTGGTCTTGAGACTAGGAGTGTGGTTTCTGAACTCCTTCGTGGTGGTGGACTAGAAGGTTTAGGCTGTGAGCTTGTTTTAGACAAGTACACCTTACCGATTTCGTGAACTTCTTTTACTTTATGTCATTTTACTTACCTGGAGCTTTGATTATTGCTTTTTAGCTTAGACTTGATTTACTATTATTGTTCATATCGTGATTTCTAGCCTAGTGACCGTCTCAATTTTGATTTCTGGTAGAATCTTGTTCCGTCCCTTTTGGTAACTCGGTAACGAAAATGGTACCGGAGTTTTGACCGTGAGATTTAGTCCATATTGTGATATGAGACTTACCATGGACTTGACTTCTTGTTAGACTTGGTTCTGGTAAATTTCGGGGTTTGATTTGGGTCCCGAAAATCAGACTTGACTTAACAATATTTATTCTTGGAAACCGGCATACCGACGGTATACTACAGTATACTGACGGTATACCGATTTCGACCGATTTAGATTTTTCGATATTTTCTATGAACCCTATCGGCATACCGACGGTGTACTATAATGTACTGATGGTATACCGATCCTTGCCGACATTGTTAACCGATTTCAGTATATTTGTCTTGGTCGGCATACCGACGGTATATTACAATATATCGACGGTATACCGATTTATGGAACTTTGTTTTCCAGTAACTTTCTTGTCTACTTGGAATGACATACCGACGGTATACTACAGTATACCGACGATATACTATAGTATACTGACGGTATACCAATTTGTTGGAATCCAGATATTGCTGTATTTTTTTTCTCTGGACCGGTATATCGACGGTGTACTGGACTGTACCGACGATATACCGATCGTGCTCTTTCTTTAGAAATTCTTGGTTTTTCGTGATTTTATTTTGATACTTCTGGCTTTTGCTTGGACACACGATGACTTGACCTGACTAGACATAAACTTACATGGCTTCAGATGACTTGACTTGGCTTTACTCGATTTTACCCGGCTTTTTCCGGCTACACGTGATGACATAATTGACTGGACTTGTCACCCCCACTTTTTGGATTAAGGGTATTTTTGTCTTTCCGTAATTAATGTGTAAATGATTTGCATGATATTTAATTATATTTAAATAATTGATGATGATTATTTGATAGTTGTAATTTATCGTTGCTTCGATAATTAGGACGCTATGCGAGCCCTTGTCTTCCAACTGATGTCGCACCCTTGTCCTAGACGTGCTAAACTATTACTTTGATCCTTGTGTGACTCATAACCACGTCTCGTTGTGCTTCAGTTTAGACGCGCAACATTCGTCGCAACCCATTGTATCTAATCCTCAATAAATTCAATTTTGTGCAATTTTCCCTATTGTTGGACACTTTTATGCAAAAAAACGTATTAAGGTGTCCATCCCAGTGGACACGACACGCGAATAAATCCAATTTCTCTTCATGTATATTTTTCCATAATTTTGGGACTGTGACATTGCAACATCAATCTTCTCGAAACCATGGCCTCAAAAACCTTGAAACTAATGCATCCTAGCCTTCCATTTTAATTCCATTAAATCTTGGCCCTTGAAACATCTCCATAAGAGGCCAATTCCAAGAGGGTTGACCAGTCAACCCAATCCTAGGTCAACCCTTACATAATACTATATATATAAACCTCCTTTCCTCTTTTCCTTTTTCCTTCCCAACCCACAGTCGATCAAGTACTCTACCATCCCTATTCTTAAACCCGACTGCCATCACCACCCGCTGATCCCTCGAGCACTCCGCCGGACGCCTAACCCCGCCCTCATCGACTGGAGCCGATCGGCAAGAGCGCTGCCATCACCAACCGGCTGAACGCCTCGACTCTGCTGCACCAGAGGCCGCTGTCCGCGGGACCGACTGCACCGAGAGCACCGGAGACCATCGACCGAGACTCGCCTACACCCCGCGCTGAAGTTCGACGACCGCTGCTGAACGCCTGGACACCCCGCGCTGACTGATCGACGACCGACTGCTCGACGACGCTGCCGACCGAGAGTCCCCGCGCTGACTGCTCGTCGACCGACTGATCGACGACGCTGTCGACCAGAGTTCGACGACGGACCCTGCACTCGACCGGCCTTTCCCTGTTCGTGACCATCGCCTCGTAGTCATCATTGTCATCGTCTCGTTTCCGCACGCAGGTTCGACATAAACCTATACTCGAATACGTACACATCCGTAGATCATGCGTTAGTATGCGTAGGTATCGGTACATGCACGTATATACATGTATACACGTAGAGGTATGTGGATATTATGCTCAACTAAGATATATATACGTACTCATATATATGTATTCGAGGTATCCCTAGTATATATATATATGCTATTGTGTATACACATGGTATAAGCCTTTGTTAGTATAACTATATAATATATAAACATATATTGTAATGGTAACTAGTGAATACTTATGTATATACATACGAACCGTATAATTCTCAATCAGCATAATACATATGTATATATATAATATATATGTGTGCGTCGTATGAATTGAATTAAGTATAAACATATGAATATCTAGTAATTGTGTAATTAATTAATACTATGAGATACATTAGCCATAGTAAGTACTATGTAGTATATGCACTAGATGTCTCGAATGTGACCACGGATACCCCGTAGGCACATTGACCTGTGACCCACTAGCGTAGCCTGTTGAGATCATTATGTTGATTGTGTGCTAGAGTAATGTCTGATGAAGTACTGCATTATGTGATATGTCTATAGGATTGTGTGATCACGCAGACGATACTTCGGAACCCGGACAGTGGTATTGCCAGCTAAGGACCTCGGGCGAGTACATTTTCCATTATGTTGATTATCTTTATAACTCTTGTTGTATAGCGTACATGACTCTGACACTGTTCTTTACACTAGTTGGCCTCATTGAGACCTGTCACGAGGAGTCGTGATTGGAATCCATCGTACTAGCTGGGGAAATAGGGAAATATTAGTAGCTTATGTGATCATACCCAACTTATATGCATCATTAGCTCACCCACACCTCACGTCGGTGCAGCCTTACCCTTACATGCCTCATCGTTGTTACATATGGTTAGCCGGACTTGTTGGGGATGAACGCTAATCAATGTAACAAGTCATATAGCCCAAGCCGATCACATGATATACTGATATTTCACACACTTAGTTAGATGATTCTTGACATGTATCTTGGTAGATTGAGCTTGCATTTCCACATGTTCTAGTTATTGTTCTTATTCACACTTATATACCAGTTCTTTGTTCTTGCGTGTACTTGTAGTTCTATTCTTTGCCAGATGCATATTGATGATGATGTTCCAGCATTTTTATTCCAGCATTTCCTTTATTCCAGTATCTTATTGCCAGTTATTCATATCTGTCTTGTATTTCTTTACACTGTGTTATAGTTTTTGTCAATATATGTGGAACTGCTGTTAGAGGTGTATTTCGTTCCAATCCTGACTGGATATTTTTTTCAGAGAACCTTGAGGATTTCTGTACCACGCACTACGGACCAGGTATAGATGCAGACTACGCACCAGAGATCCTAGAGGAGACTGCACCTCTAGATGAGACTTTACCTGCAGCTATCTAGATAGTATTTATGATGCTTTTGAGACTCATGGAGGTTATTTCAGTTTATGTTTAGACTCATGTTAAGTTTAAATTGGAGACTTGTGTTGGACAGCTAGACTGAGAGTTATCTTTGTGTTTGAGACATGGTGTTTAACTATGTCATTTCCTTTTATCTTTTATCGTGCCTTATAGTTGTTGTGATTGAGATTATTGTGAGATGTATATCATTGACATATATTTAGTTATATAGAATCACTGTGACCTAGACAGCGTTCTACCGCCGATGCTGCGGCGTAGGCTGGACGTACCCACGCTCTCGTGCCCCTATACCGGGTGTGGGCCGTGACACGTTTTTAGTGGTGGCCCATGCAGGTCAAGTTTCGCAATTTATACGATATCGTGGTAGTGCGACAACTTAGTTGTACTGCTACGAGCCTGTGATAGGATATAGGAAACATGATTTAGGATGAGAGTATGCTCAATCACACTAGGAAATTCTGAACTTCATCTTGCTATTCTAATGGATTGTTCCTTTAGCACTTTACCGTCCTTCCTTGATAGTATCATATCTATCACCTTAATTGATTCTTTTGATCTGTATTCAGGATGCCGCCGAATACTAGATCCATGGGAATGGGAGCAACAAATTCAGAGAGGACTGCCACCTCTCAACCTGACGAACAGATACCGGGAGATCCTCCTACATCTCCTGTTCGTGTGGGAGTGTCTACAGCTAACGGGATTCCTCCTCTACCTATACAGAGGATTGCCCCAGCTATGACAGACAACCTTCCACCACCATCGACACCGATTTTCGGAGGAGTGCCCACTAACGGGGCACAGATGTTCGTACTGATGCAGGGCATGCTAGAGGCCTAGAGAGTAACGACAGAAGCTCAGCGTGTTCAAGATGAGGCTCAAAGAGTGAAAGCAGAAGCACACCAGGCACAGACCGAACTGATGAGAGAGAGCATGGAGAATGCTCATCAGGTGGCTCTCCAGGCCGTGGAGAGAGTAGCACGACAACCGCAACATCAAGGTCGGCAACAACAGAGGCCCGGTACCATAGTAGACTTTAAGAGGATGATGCCTCGAGAGTTCAAGGGCACAGAAGGAATACTCTATGCTGATGAATGGTTGGAAGACATAGAGCGGAACTTACGCTTATCACAGATTCCAGAGATTCTTCAGATAGAGGCCGCTGGCAGTCAGATGTTTGATATCGCACTGACATGGTATCGTACAGAGCCGAGACTCGCCATTGAAGGACTTACTTGGGAGGACTTTAAGGATCTCTTCAAGGAGAAATTCTTTCCTGACGTAGCCTTGGGAGCATTAGAAAGTCAGTTCCATGACTTAGTCCAAGGAGGCATGTCAGTCGACGAATATGCCGCAGAGTTTTGTCGATTGAGTCGATTTGCGCCATCGATGGTTCGAGACCCAGGAGACAGAGCTCGGAAATTCAGAAAGGGATTGAATAGGGGGATCAAGTCTCATACTTCGGGACGACGTACTGCTACATTTGAGGGTATTCTGATGGATGCCCAGATTACCGAAGACGACTTGGACCTCAGGCCCAAGAGAGGACGCGACACATCTGGAGCAACAGGAGGTAACACAGGACCAGCCAAGCGCCCACACTTCCAACAACAACAACATAGGCCGTACCAGCAGCAACATCAGCATCAACACCAGCAACAGGCACCAGTTCGAGGACATGCTCAACAACAGCAACCACAGAGGCATAATCAACTCGCTACCCCATGTTCGTATTGCGGAAAGATGGGACATACAAGAGACATCTGTAGAAAAAGGTTGGGCACTTATTTATCGTGTGGATCAGCAGCACATCAGCTGAGGGACTGCCCAGCTATTCAGACTCGCCAGGGAGGAGCAGCAGCTCAGAGAGGACCAGCCAGAGCACCCATTGTACCAGAAGGCCAGCAGTAGAGAGGACCTCCACTTCCACTACAGCATGATAGGTTTTCTCAGCATCAGCAGCAGCAGAGAGGAGCACCACAAGGACGAGCTTACGCCATGACCCCTGAGGAGGCCGAGCCAGCTGGAGACGTGATTTCAGGTTCAGTTTTACTCGATTCTATTCCAGCACTTGCCTTATTTGATTCTGGCGCTTCTCATAGTTTCGTATCTGTATCTTATGCCCTTAAAAATCATTTAAAAATGGGACCATTAGATAGGACTTGCAAGATCACAACAGGAGGAGGTATTATCCTAGTCCGTGATTATTGCAAGGATCGGATAGTGTCGTTGGAAGGCTGAGAGTTGAGCGTGAGTTTACTCGTTATGCCACTTCCGGGTTACGATATTGTACTCGAAATGGACTGGCTGAGTAAACACCATGCTTCTATAGATTGTCACGGAGGAAGAGTAGTATTTCGACCACCAGGAGAGCTAGAGTTCGAGATTGCCAGAAGAGCAGAGGAGCGGAGCAGAGGCACTTTTTGTGGAGCCAAAATGGAAGAAGAAGAGTTACCGCATCCACTTATAGCGGAGTTCCTGGACGTATTTCCAGAGGAGTTGCCAGGTTTGCCGCCAGACAGAGATATTGAGTTCTCTATAGACTTGATACCAGGAGCGAAGCCTATTTCGCAACATGTCTATAGAGTTAACAACAACGAGTTGGTAGAACTGAAGTGTAATCACCTGAAAATTTTAGAATTTTAGAAATTAATTTTCTGAATTTAATTAGCATTTTTCTGTATTTTTTAAACAAATAAACTAAGGTAATCTAATTTGAAATGAATTTTTGAAGATATTAAATAATATTAAAATATGATAAAAATTATATATTCTAGTGTAAAATTAAAAACCGGACATAGGGTAATTTTTCGAGAATTTATTGGACCCCGGTTGAATTTTTTAAAGCCTTAAAAACTATTGATTTATTAAACCTAATTAAAATAAACCAAATTAAATAAAAACCCAAACGAACCGGACCGGTCGGTCTGCCCGAACCGGCCCAATTCCCTTAACGGGTCAGATCCGGGTCAGACCCGACCCGCTAAGAGCCCGACCCGGCCCGCCAGCAAATTCCTTCTCCTCCCGTAACCGACGAATCCCTTCACCTTGCCGGCGGTCGTTGGAGACCGCACGTCTTCATCTCCCCTCAACCCGCCGGCGCTTCCTCTTCCACTTCCGGCCAACCTCCGGTCTTTCCCCTCCCCTATTCTCTCTATAAATCCCCAGCCGTCCGCCTAGGTTTTTCCCCTTTCCCTTTCTTCTCCGGTGAGAATCCCGACTCCGGCCAACCCCCTCCGTCCCAGCCGCCCTCCAGCACCAGTACCCAGCCACCCTCCAGCACCAGTACCCGGCCGCCCAACTCCTCAGAACCCCGACCCTCTCCTTCAACCTCTTCCCCAACCTCCAGAAGTCGCTACCCAGAACCCGTTCGAGCTCCGACCGAGCCCGACTCTCCTCCTCGACCAGATCCGGCCGACTCAGCCGAGCGCCGCCCGGCCTCCCCGAGGCGTCCCAGAGCCTCGCCGACCTCCGCCGGCCTGAACCCCCACTCCCAGCGACCCAGACTCAAGCCCTAGGTCTGAGACGTGTCGGACGCGTGTCGGACACGAGATACGCTATTTTTGAGCCCTGTTCAGGTACTCGTATCTTTCTCCTCGTAGCTCTGTTTTTGATTCCGTTTGTTGCATCGCGTAGCCTGCATGACCCCCTCGGTGCCCGTGTAACCCGCTCGGTGCATCGCGACCTGTGGTGATCGCAAACCGCGATCCAAAAACAGGAAAACCAATGCCCTATTTCACCCCGGAACTGAGTACGCCCCGCCAAACGGGACAACTTGGTCGCATGCGGTCTTCACAGATACATGCGCGACGTTGATACGGACGTGCGGGATTTCGCAGAAGCTGATTCGGATGTGCGTGCACACCAGAATCAGTGCGTATCCGCGGACAACGTCCCATATCCGACTTTTCTGTTTTATGCTGTAACTTAGTGTATGCACGTCGGATCGAGACGAAACTTACGCCATCGGACTCGTAGCAATACGCTGGTCCTGTGAGCCAAGTTTGGTTCGATTCTGAGAACGTTAAAAAATCGCGTATCGTGGGCCCCACAGGCTCCACTTGACGGGCGATTTTGAGAACGGCTCATAGGAATCCAATTCTGGAAGTTTTGTTGGGTTCGTATTAACGTTCCTGACTTGTTGACACTAAGTTGGATGAATTTGGAGACCTTTGACCCTGACCCGGTTTTCGGTGTTAAGCGGCCCACATATGGACCCCGCTATGTCCAGGAAATATCGTTTTTGCCCTTGTGTCCAAACTGGACTTAAGGATAGACGTTTCTAGTTATTTCATATATTCTGAGACTGTTGGTAATGTTCATTTCAGCTTTTGGAGGAGTATTTACTGGACCCACGGATACAGGGACTGCTACTGGAATTCCAACCCCAGGCAAGTGTACCTTGCCAAATTATGTAGTTTTGATATTTATTTCTTTGCTTATTTACATTGTTGATCATGCCTAAACCTAGGACCGTATGACATACTTAGCGTCCGATTAATAGTCGGGTGCCAACCTCGTACGCGGAGTTGTGTATGTTATTTAGAGATGGACATGCGTGACCCTTTACATTCTAGTACTTGTTTTATCAAGTACATTATAACCCAGGATACTTGACACCATACATATGACAGAATCTTCCTGAGATATTCAAGGTGATTCTGTGTAGGATACATGATGGATATAGACATTATATTATTAGATTATGACTTGTTGCATTAGCTATGATCTCACGTGACATGGACATGAGAAGTTATGGACATGAGACGTGTGGTTACATTGGGTGGGGAGAGACACACAGGCTACAGGCTGTTCTATATATATCTACTACTATTGTGAGGTTATAGACTCTCGAGCAGAGCTAGACCCATTACTTGTTATTACTGCTACCCGGCTCCCCGACACCGAGCTTGTAGCGGTCTCAGCCTGAATACTAGTGATGCTCTCAGTTGCATTTTCACATAGATGGTTATGTAGTTACCCTGCTTATGTCATTTACTATTTCACTGCATTTATTTGGCTTGTATTATATGTACCTTGCTATGTCCTCTGAGGACCTGGATCCGGATGATGTCCCCAGGTTTAGCAGAAGAGCATTATCCCGAGGTTTACGGGACATGAGCTAAAGCTGTACCAGAAGCTGTTGCTGAAGCTGAACCAAACTTAGAAGCAGAGGTGATGGCTGAAGACTTTTCTTGAGTTTATGTTATTTGTACTCATCAGATACTTTATTTTGGACTCCTTTGTTCTGGTCTGATGAACCAGTGTTTTAGACTTTTATCGGATTGTTCCCCGACATACTTTGATGAGATTGGACATTGATGTACTTTCTTTATTTGCTGTTGTTCTTATTATTTGTGTGTGGATGAGATTAGTTTAGACTTGTTATTGTAGACCTATATTTACAGCTTAAGTATGCCCCGATGGATCCATTAAATTGGGTTTGTCCATCGGCGCGTGCTGCTGGCCATTGCCACGTGTCTAGTCCCTTGGTATTTTGGGACTGGGACGTGACATGAAGAAACAAGTAGAGGAGCTGCAAGACAAAGGTTTTATTAGATCCAGTTCATCGCCATGGGGAGCACCGGTATTATTTGTACTAAAGAAGGATGGCATGGTACGCATGTGTATCGATTATAGAGCCCTGAATAACCTCACTATCAAAAATAAATATCCGCTGCCGAGGATAGACGATCTTTTCGATCAATTAAGCGGAGCGAAGGTGTTTTCAAAAATAGACTTGAGGTCAGGCTATCACCAGGTGAAGGTGAAGAAAGAAGACATACCGAAGACCGCCTATCGGACCCGATATGGCCAGTTTGAATTTACAGTAATGTTGTTTGGTTTAACTAATGCACCAACAGTATTTATGAACTTGATGAACAAGGTGTTCCACCAGTACCTTGACAAGTTCGTAGTGGTGTTTATTGACGACATTCTAGTATATTCAAAACCCCCAGAAGAGCATGAAGAGCATCTGAGGATAGTCTTATAAACTCTCAGGAGAGAGAAATTGTACGGGAAGCTTTCAAAGTGTGAGTTCTTCCTTGACAAGGTTGAATTTCTTGGACATATGGTAACGGGTGAGGGAATTTCAGTTAACCCAAAGAAGATAGAGGCAGTGGAGTCTTGGGCTACCCCCAGTACGGTCGCTAAAATTAGGAGTTTTCTCGGACTAGCAGGATACTACAGAAGATTTGTACAAGACTTCTCCAAGGTTGTAGAGCCAATGACTAGGCTGACCAAGAAAGATGTAGAATTTGTCTGGACAGAAGAATGTCAAGCTGCATTCGATGAGCTGAAGAGGAGATTGACGACAACACCAGTTTTGACGTTGCCATCAGGGACATGTGGATTCACTATCTACAGTGATGCTTCAGGAAAAGGGTTGGGATGCGTTCTTCAACAACACTAGAAAGTAATTGCCTATGCTTCAAGACAATTATGCCCTCATGAAAGGAACTATCCCACTCACGATCTGGAGTTAGCGGCAGTTATCTTTGCCCTAAAGCTGTGGAAGCACTATCTGTACGGAGAGCGTGCGGAGATCTTCACAGACCACAAGAGCTTAAAGTACGCGTTTACACAGAAGGAGCTGAATATGAGACAGAGAAGGTGGTTAGAATTGATGAAAGACTTCGATATCTCATTACAGTACCATCCAGGGAAAGCCAACGTAGTCATGGGTGCCTTGAGCAGGTACCCAATGGCTATGTGCTTGACTTCGGATAGACACTTATTAGCTGATCTTGAGAGTTTGGAAATTAAGGTATTAGTTCCAGGAGCTGAGGTTCAGATGTGGGGACTGCAGATACAATCAGAGCTGATGGACATAATTAGAGCCGCGCAGTATGATGATGAGACTCTAAGGAATATTAGAGCACAAGTTCAGACAGGATTGATAGACGATTTCACTATTGCAGATGATGGATCCTTACTACATGGTACGAGGATGTGTGTTCCAAGTGGAGAGCTGTACGAAGAAGTTTTACAGGAGGCACACCGCTCTCAGTGCTCGATGCATCCCGGAGCCAACAAGATGTATCAAGATTTGAGGAACCATGTATGGTGGTATGGTATGAAGCGCGAAGTAGCACGCTTCGTATCCCGATATTTAGTGTGCCAACAGGTGAAAGCAGATCGACAGAGGCCAGGAGGATTGCTTCAACCTTTACCCATTCCAGAATGAAAGTGGAAGCACGTGACTATGGACTTCATTTCGGGACTTCCTCGTTCTCTAGGAGAAAAGGACGCAATTTGGGTCATCGTGGATAGGTTGACCAAATCAGCTCACTTCTTACCATTCAAAGTGGGTACATCGACGGAGAAGCTAGCAGAAATGTATGTACAGCAGATTGTCAGATTGCATGGAGTTCCTATGAGCATTGTCTCAGATAGGGATAGTCATTTTACTTCCCATTTCTGGAGGAGTCTGTAGTCTAGCTTGGGCACTCAGCTCAAGTTCAGTACCGCATATTACCCTCAGACAGACGGGCAGTCTGAAAGGACTATTCAGACCCTTGAAGACATGCTACGCACTTGCGTCTTGGATCTCGGAGGTTCATGGGAGGATCATCTATATTTGGTAGAGTTTGCTTACAATAACAGCTACCAGGCCAGCATCGATATGTCACCGTTCGAGGCCTTATATGGACGGAGGTATCGTACACCTTTATCTTGGGATGATGTTGGAGAAAGAGCCTTGTTAGGACCAGAAATGGTTGTGAATGCAGCAGAAAAGGTAAAACTTATCAGAGACAGACTGCGAGTGGCGCAGGACAGACAGCGGCATTGGACCGATAGCCACCGTAGACCCCTAGAGTTTCAGGTATTGTTTTGATTTGTTTGTTTGGTTTGCGATTGTTTTGTTTAGATTGCGTGTTAAGATCGTTGTTCTAGGTTGGCAATTTGGTGTTCTTACGGATTTTTCCGACACGGGACACGATTCGTTTCGGCAGAGGAGGAAAGCTTAGTCCACTATACATCGGGCCCTTCAGTGTTCTTGCAAGGGTCGGTGTCGTGGCCTATAGACTAGACTTACCGCCTGTTGACAGATCCTAGTCACGTATTAGATCACTCGGAGATTAAAGTTGGACCAACACTCAGCTATCCTGAACAACCGGTGGAGATCTTGGATCGTAGAGAGAAGGTATTACAGAACCAGACTATTCCCTTGGTTCGTGTTGCATGAAGAAATCACTCTCCAGGAGAATCAACTTGGGAGAGAGAGGATGATATGCGCGAGCGGTATCCATATCTCTTCGATACTTGAGGTATAATTCATAAATTGATTGCTTGCTCTTGTGCTAGTTTATTTTAATTTCGGGGACGAAATTCTTTTAAGGAGGGTAGACTTGTCACCCCCACTTTTTGGATTAGGGGTATTTTTGCCTTTCCGTAATTAATGTGTAAATGATTTGCATGATGTTTAATTATATTTAAATAATTGATGATGATTATTTGATTGTTGCAATTTATCGTTGCTTCGATAATTAGGACGCTATGCGAGCCCTTGTCTTCCAACTGATGTCGCACCCTTGTCCTAGACGTGCTAAACTATTACTTTGATCCTTGTGTGACTCATAACCACGTCTCGTTGTGCTTCAGTTTAGACGCGCAATATTCGTCGCAACCCATTGTATCTAATCCTCAATAAATTCAATTTTGTGCAATTTTCCTTATTGTTGGACACTTTTATGCAAAAAAATGTATTAAGGTGTCCATCCCAGTGGACACGACACGCGAATAAGTCCAATTTCCCTTCATGTATATTTTTCCATAATTTTGGGACTGTGACATTGCAACATCAATCTTCTCGAAACCATGGCCTCAAAAACCTTGAAACTAATGCATCCTAGCTTTCCATTTTAATTCCATTAAATCTTGGCCCTTGAAACATCTCCATAAGAGGCCAATTCCAAGAGGGTTGACCAGTCAACCCAATCCTAGGTCAACCCTTACATAATACTATATATATAAACCTCCTTTCCTCTTTTCCTTTTTCCTTCCCAACCCACAGTCGATCAAGTACTCTACCATCCCTATTCTTAAACCCGACTGCCATCACCACCCGCTAATCCCTCGAGCACTCCTCCGGACGCCTGACCCCACCCTCGTCGACTGGAGCCGACCGACAAGAGCGCTGCCATCACTAACCGGATGAACGCCTCGACTCCGCTGCACCAGAGGCCGCTGTCTGCCGGACCGACTGCACCGAGAGCACCGGAGACCATCGACCGAGACTCGCCTATACCCCGCGCCGAAGTTCGACGACCGCTGCTGAACGCCTGGACACCCCGCACTGACTGATCGACGATCGACTGCTCGACGATGCTGCCGACCGAGAGTCCCCGCGCTGACTGCTCGTCGACCGACTGATCGACGATGCTGCCGACCAGAGTTCGACGACGGACCTTGCACTCGACCGGCCTTTCCCTGTTCGTGACCATCACCTCGTAGTCATCATTGTCATCGTCTCGTTTCCGCATGCAGGTTCGACATAAACCTATACTCGAATACGTACACATCCGTAGATCTTGTGTTAGTATGCGTAGGTATCGGTACATGCACGTATATATATATATATATACACGTAGAGGTATGTGGATATTATGCTCAACTAAGATATATATATACGTACTCATATATATGTATTCTAGGTATCCTTAGTATATATATATGCTATTGTGTATACACATGGTATAAGCCTTTGTTAGTATAACTATATAATATATAAACATATATTGTAATGGTAACTAGTGAATACTTATGTATATACATATGAACCGTATAATTCTCAATCAGCATAATACATACGTATATATAATATATATGTGTGCATCGTATGAATTGAATTAAGTATAAACATATGAATATCTAGTAATTGTGTAATTAATTAATACTATGAGATACATTAGACATAGTATGAACTATGTAGTATATGCACTAGATGTCTTGAATGTGACCACGGATACCCCGTAGGCACATCGACCTGTGACCCACTAGCGTAGCCTGTTGAGATCATTATGTTGATTGTGTGCTAGAGTAATGTCTGATGAAGTACTATATTATGTGATATGTCTATAGGATTGTGTGATCCCGCAGACGATACTTCGAAACCCGGACAGTGGTATTGCCAGCTAAGGACCTCAGGCGAGTACATTCTCTGACAATTTTCATTATATTGATTATCTCTATAACTCTTGTTGTATAGCGTACATGACTCTAACACTATTTTTTATACGAGTTGGCATCATTGAGACCTGTCACGAGGAGTCGTGATTGGAATCCATCGTGCTAGCTGGGAAAATGGGGAAATATTAGTAGCTTATATGATTATACCCAACTTACATGCATCATTAGCTCACCCACACCTCACGTCGGTGCAGCCTTACCCTTACATGCCTCATCGCTGTTACATATGGTTAGCCGGACTTGTTGAGGATGATCGCTAATCAATATAACGAGTCATATAGCCCAAGCCGTTCACATGATATACTGATGTTTCACACACTTAGTTAGATGATTCTTGACATATATCTTGGTAGATTGATCTTGTATTTCCACATGTTCTAGTTATTGTTCTTATTCACACTTATATACCAGTTCTTTGTTCTTGCGTGTACTTGTAGTTCTATTCTTTGCCAGATGCATATTGATGATGATGTTCCAGCATTTTTATTCCAGCATTTCCTTTATTCCAGTATCTTATTGCCAGTTATTCATATCTGTCTTGTATTTCTTTACACTGTGTTATAGTTTTTGTCAATATATGTGGAACTGCTGTTAGAGGTATATTTCGTTCCAATCCTGACTGGATATTTTTTTCAGAGAACCTTGAGGATTTCTGTACCACGCACTACGGACCAGGTATAGATGCAGACTACGCACCAGAGATCCTAGAGGAGACTGCACCTCTAGATGAGACTTTACCTGCAGCTATCTAGATAGTATTTATGATGCTTTTGAGACTCATGGAGGTTATTTCAGTTTATGTTTAGACTCATGTTAAGTTTAAATTGGAGACTTGTGTTGGACAGCTAGACTGAGAGTTATCTTTGTGTTTGAGACATGGTGTTTAACTATGTCATTTCCTTTTATCTTTTATCGTGCCTTATAGTTGTTGTGATTGAGATTATTGTGAGATATATATCATTGACAGGTATTTATTTATATAGAATCACTGTGACCTAGACAACGTTCTACCGCCGATGCTGCGGCGTAGGCTGGACGTATCCACGCTCTCGTGCCCCTATACCGGGTGCGGGTCTTGACAGTACTTGACTTGGCATGACTTTACATGGCTCCATTGGACATGGCTTGACTTGGTATCACTTGGTTTCATCTAGCTGGACATGGCTTCACATGGTTGTACATGATTTCACTTGACTTCACTTGGTTTCACGTGGCTTGGTTGTTGTCGTGGCTTACATGAGTCCGTTTGTGCAATGTATATTAAACTTGTTTATATTACTATTAGAACTTGTTTTGGTGCGTCATGTCTAGGATGGATTCTTTGGAATGCCATACCCGGATTCATACAAGAAACTGCTAAGGATTAATAACTAGAGATTCACTTAGTACATGGCTAAAAAATTTCCTAGATTGCATGCAGTCCTGGTTATTCATACAGTTATCTTGAGGAGTATCCAGTGGTTTATATTATAGAGTATCTTGAGGAGTATCTGGTGCTGTTTTGTGCGTATGGATATCCTGGACGGACTAAAGGGACATGCGATCAGAAGGAACTCTAGTATCGTGTTGCATTATAATTTTTAATAATTAGGATTGTGATAACCCTAGTTAGTTAAAGTATCAAGCCGTACTTATATGATTTGTCATGTTTTATGGATGATGGACAGTCTAGGCTTTACATGATCACACATTTATTTTTTGCACTTGTTACTCTATAGATTATCAGTTCAAGATATGTCTCATTGCAGCTTTACAGTATTTCTTTTACTATCCTAAGATTATTTACATTCAGTCTTTACTTTCAGTATTTGTATTGCTTGTGTTGTTGGTTTAATTTCCTAGATTGGCTTTCTTTGTAGTACTTGTTATTTGGGGGTCTGACCCCACTGGTTTTGTATGGCCAAATCTACTAGCAACACTGGAGGATCTTTCATACTTTCCTGAGGATGGTGGCCACCAGGAGCACCAGACCGCTTGAGTAGATTTTTTTACTCCCCCACTCTGATGTATATTCTACTTTTGTTGGCGTTTAGTCACCGAGCACGTGTTTAGCTCATGTTTTGGTTTGATCAGTTAGCCTACAGGTATTAGCATGATTGACATATCTTAGGGTTGATCATGTATGACTTAGATTCTGGCTAGTTTATTAATTTTGTATTCACTAGCTTCATGATCATCTGTATATTATGTCACGCCCCGATCTCCCGCAGATAATCGGCCATCCCAGCTAGGCGCGAATTACCGCGCCAGCCCTCCCGCGGGACGATCATTCCCATCTGAACGTGATATCGCACAGACGTAAGATGTGCCCGTGCAAGGCCATGATCCGAACATGCGGTTAGATAACTAAGCCACATAGTCGCACAGATAGTCCGAGTGCAACGAAATAAAAAACGCACAGGCGATTGGTAACAAGTTCACAGAGTCGTCACAAGTATAGAAGTAAAACAAGCTCTTTATTGATATTGAACAAGTATTACAAGCGACGCTGGGCCAAGATTACAAGTAGCTCAAGCCACTTTCGAAATAGTAAAAGCGTGCCAAGTGGCTGCATTTTTTCAAAGATATATGTCACTACCGTATTTCTAGAGTAGGGAATCTTTGGTCATTTACCCTATTTATATTTATTGTGTTAATAATTGCATGTTATGTAATACATATTATACTGTATTCATTAATAACATGGTTTAGTGGACTAGACTTAAAAATCTACTAGACAAATCCCTATCCTATTTAATTAGCACCTGGTTAAATCCCTCACATAGAATTTTTAAACCCCTTAATTAAATGGTTCTTCATGATAAGCCATGGAGGATTAAATAAACATTATACATTAGAAACCCTAACCCTATGGCCGGCCTATAAAACTAGAGGGAGCCTCCCTCAAAGCCCTCATCTTTCATAAAGAAACCCTAAAAAAATAGCCTCCAAGAAAAACCATTCTTTCCTCTACAAATTCTAGAATTTCTAAGCCTCAATCCCTCATTCTTCCCTCATTCAAGGAGACCTAGAAGCTTGGGCACAAGAAGACTTGGAGAAGAGGAAGCTATATTGGGAATCCATCTCCCAATAGGTAAAAATCTGAAAAACCCTCATTTAATTCTATTTTAATTATTTTATTTGGCCATTAGAAGCTCACCCATGGTTTAGAACACCCTTAAGGAGAGATAATTAGTTCCATTGGGTTTTATAGTATTTTTCTCATGAGATTTGTTCATAGTTTTGGTTTTTGGATGTATCATACCCTAATTTCGTAGCCCTAATTATACATATATGTATTTATGCATATTTACATTGTATACGTAGATGTTTAATTATAATTTAGGGATTTATGCATAAGGATTCATAGTGTATCAAGAAAATTCTAGTTTTGTGCACACTAGGTGTTTGTTGTAATATTTAATAGGAAGAAATACCAATCTATACGATCTAATTTATGTGTTTGAGTATATATATATATATATATATATATATATATATATATATATATATATATATATATGTGTGTGTGTGTGTGTGTGTGTGTGTGTGTGTGTGTGTACATATACGTCTTATTGTATTTATGTATTTAGGTGTTGGGGGAAACTGACACTGGAGGTCAGGATTCTTCAGTGTGCATTGTGTGGAGAATTAGTGAATTGCTCAGCAATTTCAGATGACAAGAGAACAACAACAACTATGAGATAAGGTTCAGACAAATGACAGTTGACGAAGGGGGGATCACCCTCTGATGCAATAGCAAGGATTGGAGAGAAAGTCCATGTGTGGATACATAAGTGTAACTTACCTTAATTGTGTATCAGTGTGGCCTGACACCCAGAGGTAAGTTTTAGTCCAGAAGAGAGGCTCATGTTGGTAGTGGTAGGCATGTCTCGGTTGGGGTTTGCATTATTGTACATGGGAATTGGCAGTTCGTTAATTGTGGTTTCTGTTAGTTTCCAGGTGGGATAACGAAGTGGGAGAAATTATACTCTAGCATCAGTCAAGTAGCTGATGTCAGTTACAAGAGTGTCTTTAGAGTTTGTTCAGTACCAATTGTTACACATGAACTAGACAGACTTGGGGGACTTCTTAACAGCAGTATCAAGTAGCGGGTTGAGGAATGTAGCAGTGAGGGGAATCAAATGTGGGGGTCTGTAGGCCAGCAGTGAGTGGCACCAAGGTAGGGAGTATCAGTGAGTGAATGCCTCATAGCCTGTTATATATGATTAGCCTGACTATTGCTTGCATCATAGCTAACCAGATGGTTAGCCTGACCTCACATATATCATATCCAATCATATATAACAAGCCTGATCGTCCCAAGTCGATTACATAGTAAACTGATATTTCAAACACTTAGCTAGAATTTCTATTTCTTTATTTCAGTTCACTCATTTCTAGCATTCACATATATCTGTTCATTGCCAGTTAGTACTATTGCTGATTATAATTTTTTTTTATTTCCTATTTTTTCAGTATTTTTCTTTATCATATATTTCCTTACACTGTCTTATAGTTTTTTCTCAATATAAATGAAACTGCTTTTTAGTGCTTGTATAAAACCCCTAATTTTAAAAACCGTATTAATTATTTAATTTATTTATAGTATTTATTAGCTAATTAGAAGAAAATGAATTTATTGGATTTTTTTTATTTTTAGGAAATTGTGCAATAGAGGATTTATGGAGCAACAGTAATATTTTTTAATTTATTTTATGTAGGAGACCTTGTAGATAGTTGATAGATTAATTATATGCTCTAAAATAAATTTTTAGAATTATATATATATATATATATATATATATATATAGAGAGAGAGTTTATTATAAGAAATAAAAAAGAATAGAAAAGAAAAAGAATAAGAAATGAAAATAGAAATAGAATAGAAAATAGAAAATAGAAAAGAAAGAAAAAGGAAAAAGAAAAAAGAAAAAAAAAAGAAAAAACTATGAACCCTAACCCATTGGCAGCTATAACCCAAACCTACCTAAGGCCATACCCGGCCCGCTACCCTACCTCAGCAGCAGCAGCCAAAAGCCCTTCACCCGCGTGCGTAGTCACGACACCCCCGCTCCCTATACATATATATTCTTCTTAAACCCTAAACCCTAAAATCTATACTCTTACCATTTCCCCCAACCCTGCGACCGCCGTATCCCAGAGCCACCGCCACGCCGCCGGAGCCCAGCACCGCCAACCGCCGCCACCGCGCGTCCGCGTCAACCCCCCACCGCGACAGCAGATTCGCAGCAACTTAGCCCTGTTCGCGCCTCGATTCCCGCGCCATCGCTCGATCCCGTCTTCCATGGTATATTCACGACCTATCCCTCTTCCAATACTGCATATTAGTTTCCTCCGAACAGCGCGTAACCCTAGGTGAAAACCGAGACCAAGTTGAGGAAAAACCATGTTTTTAAACAACTAAAATCTGTTGCGATGACCCATATTCAAGGACTCGTATCTCCCACTACAGAGATTCAAATTTAGTTTTTATTTTTGGTATGAGAAGACCACCTAACCGAGATTAATTTCTGTCAATTATATTATTTTATTTGATGTTGTATGCTGAATTATTCTGGGTTAAAAATTACAAAAAACTTGTTTTTAAAATAACAAAAACTTATGCTACGGAGCGTGCCCCGCCAAACGGGACCGCCCTGTCGTATACCAATTGCACCAAAAGACGTGCATGGTATGTCCTGACGTGTGGGCTTTCGCAGAAACTAATTTGGACTCGTGTGCGCGTCGGAATCAACCCGTATCCGCGAAAAGGCCCCATATCGTGACTTTTGCAAAATACCACACCATTTAGTGTACGCTCGTCAGAACGTGACGAAACTTGCACCATTGGATTCGTGGTATCATGCTGGTCCTGTGACCCAAGTTTCACGCAATTCTGAGATAGTTGACCAAGCCGTCTATTTGTGGGCCCTATAGTTGACTTTTTGGACGAATTTGTGCTCGGCTCACCGGAATCCAAAATTGGACATACTGTTGAGTTCGTACTGATGTTTAGAATTGGTTTGACCTATAATTTGTCCCTTTTAGAGATCTTTACCCCTGGCACACTTTTCGGTGCAAAGTGGGCCGCATGTGCACCCCGCTTTGACCTAAAATTACCATTTTGTCCATGTGTCCAAATTGGACGAAAGGGTAGTATTTTTTAGCTATCTAGCTTATTCTGGGAACATCGATGATATTTGTTTCAGCATCCGGAGACGTTCATTCTGAGGCCGTTGTTTCTGATCCTGTGTGTTTGACTCCTGGACGTTACACTTTACAGCTCCTTTGCTAGGCAAGATACCTTGCCAAATTGCTTACAGTAATTTGCATGCTTATTATATTTCTGTATATTTATTGCATGTGTGTTTTCTTTCATTCATAAGTATATACTATATATATATGTTGACACACACTTGAAACATAGTATCATGGGAGGGGAGGACAATCATTAAGCGTATGGGCTATAACCACTCTGGTAAACCGTAGTATCTAGCACGCACTACGGTAGTGTGTCGCGCTGGTCGCTACCCCCGAGGTATGTCAATTTTTGGTGTTGTGCTGGTCACTACCCCCGAGGTATGTCGATTTCTAATGCCCCCTGACGTATGTGTGAGTTGTGAGATTTAGATCGAGTATACTACCCATGCCCATACGTCGAAAAGTTGTCCTTATTATGCATTTCATATAGATTGTCTTGTACAACATACTTATATATTTTTTTATCTATATTGAATGTTTACTGTATTCAAATTGGCATGTTTCTATGTATCTTGTTACGTCCCTCTGAGGACCTGGTCCCTTTCCAGGTGTAGATGTTTATGATTATTCGCAGGAGCACGGATCAAGACTTACTACTTATCTCTTCCGAGGAGGTCTTACCTTCGGAGCATCTTTGATTATCTCTAGCGATGGATCTTTTAGTTGATACACTTCTATCATCACCTTATTTTATATTGGAGATTTTACTCTTCTCTCTCGTTTTAGTTTTGGATATAGTCTTTGGTAGTGGATTTGTCTCCACCCGACTATTATTTTGGATTATTCAGACTCATTATTCTACTTTAGTTATTTCTTTTCTATGACTTGTTGTGTGGATGAGATTAGTATTTTTGTGACTTGTGATAATATATATACCACATCTGAGTAATATTCATATTACAGCGTACGTGTGTATTATGGTATCCATATATTGGAGTTGTCATATACATACGGCTGGCATGCTTACGTGTTTCTAGTCCCACGTACTTTGGGACTGGGGCGTGACAGCTTGTGCTTCGTTCCAATCCTGACTGGATAAAAATTTTTAGTGGACCTTGAGGAATTTTGTCATACTCACTATGGCCTAGGAGTAGAGGGAGATTACATACCAGAGAATCTAGAGGAGTCACTCTCCTTAGAGGAGACACCACCCGCAGTCGCTTAGATAGCTCCTTGGTCTAGTTAACAATGTATTTATTTGTTCTAAACTTAAGACTTTGATTGTATTATTATTGAGATTATTTATTGATGGATAGCTAGACTCTAGATTATTGTTGTATTTGAGTTATTGTGCTTGACTTATGTCAGTACTTCCTTATCTTTATATCTTATCGTGCTATTTACTTCCTATAGTTATTGTGATTGAGTATATTATGAATTTTTGGTCAATGCATTATTCATTGTCCTCCTTATGGAGTTGAGATCATTGACAGGTTATGAGTTATGTTTGGTAGTCTTGAGACCTAGACAGTGTTCTACTGCCGATGTTGCGACGTAGGCTGGACGTACCCCCGGCTCATGCCCAAATTCCGAGTACGGGTCGTGACACATTTTAGTGGTGGCCCATACAGGTCTAGATTCACAATTAGAGCGATGTCGTAATAGTGCTCACTTAGAGTATTGCTATGAGCCTGCTTTAGGAAGTATGATTTAGGACGAGAGTATGCTCAATCACAACTAGAAATTTTTTGATTTTTAAATTGCTATTCTGAATAATTGATTCCTTTAAAATTTTATTGTCCTTCCTTGATGATATCGTATCTGTTACCTTAATTGATTCTTTTCGGTCTGTCTTCAGGATGTCGCCGAAGACTAGGTCATTGAGATTGGGACCCACAGCTTCAGAGAGGTCTGCCACCTCTCGACCTGACGGACAGACATCTGGATTTCCTCCTACCTCTCCTGTTTATGTAGGAGTATCTGCAGTTTTCGGGGGTCCTCCTTCCCCACCTGTCCAGAGGGTTGCCCCGACTGTGATAGAGCACCTTCCTCCACCACCGACTCGAATTCCTGGAGGTATGCCCATTGACGGGGCACAGATGTTTGCGCTGATCCAGGACATGGTAGATGCTCAGAGGACGTCAGCGGAGGCTCAGTGAGTCTAGGCTGAGGCTCAGAGGGTATAGGCAGAGACGTACCATGCACAAACGGAGCTGATGAGAGAGAGTATGGAGAATGCTCATCAGGTGGCTCTCCAGGCTGTAGAGAGAGTTGCACAGCACTAGCAGCACCCTGTCCAGCAGCACCAGAGGCCAGGTACTATAGTGGAATTCAAGAGGATGATGCCTCGAGAGTTCAAGGGCATCGAGGGTATACTCTATGTCAACGACTGGCTAGAGGATATATAGAGGAACTTGCGCTTGGCGCAGATTCCGAAGATTCTACAGATCGAGGCCGCTGACAGTCAGATGTTTGACATCGTGCTGACAAGGTATCGTACGGAGCTGAGACTCACTGTTGGAGGACTTACTTGGGAGGCTTTCAAGGAGATTTTCAAGGAGAAGTTCTTCCCCGACGTAGCCCTATGGGCCTTGGAGAGTTAGTTCCATGACTTGGTCCAAGGAAACATGTCGGTCGACGAGTACGCCACGAAGTTTTGCCGTTTGAGTCGATTTGTGCCATCGATGATTCGGGACCCAGGAGATCGAGCCCAAAAGTTTAGGAAGGGGCTGATGAGAGAGATCAAGTCTCGCACTTTTGGACGTCGTACTGCTACCTTCGAGGGTATTCTGATGGATGCCCAGATTGCTGAGGATGACTTGGACCTCAAGCCCAAGAGAGGACGCGATTCTTCTGGAGGAGCGAGTGGTAGTGCAGGACCGGCCAAGCGTCCCCGCTTTCAGTAGAAACAGAGGCCGTATCAGCATCGGCAGTACCAGGCACCAGCTCGAGGACACACTCAACAGCATCAGCAGCCTCAGAGGCAGACTTAGCCCGCTGTCCAGTGTGCGTACTGCGGAAAGGCAGCACACACGAGGGACATATGCAGGAAGAGGTTGAGTATATGCTTGTCCTGTGGATCGCCAACACATTATTTGAGGGACTGTCCATCTATTCAGACTCGTCCAGGTCAGGGTGGAGCAACCGCTCAGAGGAGACCAGCCAGGGTACCTACTGAACCAGGAGTCCAGCAGAGGGGACCTCCACTTCCGCCACAGCAACAGAGGTTTGCTTAGCACCACCAGCAGCAGAGATGTGCACCCCAGGGACGAGCATATGCCATGACAATCGAGGAGGCCGAGCCAGCCAAAGATGTAATTTCAGGTTCAATTTTTCTCGATTCCATTCCAACACTTGCATTATTCGATTCTGGTGCTTCCCATAGTTTCGTGTCTGTATCATATACTCTTAAGCATCTTTTAGAGGTGGAACTATTAGATAGGACTTGCAAGATCACGACTGGAGGAGGCATTATCCTAGTCAATGATTATTGCAAGGACTGAAGAGTATCATTGGGAGGCTGAGAGTTGAGCGTGTGCTTATTCGTCATGCCACTTTCGGGATACGATATTGTACTCGGAATGGACTGGTTGAGTAGGTACTATGCTACTATAAATTATCGTGGAGGTAGAGTATTATTTTGACAGCCAGGAGAGTCGAAGTTCGAGGTCGCCAGAGGAGCAGCAGAGCAGAGCAGGGGCACTTTTTGTGGAGCAGGATGGAAGAAGAGGAGTTGCCACATCCTCTGATAGCAGAGTTCCTGGATGTCTTTTCAGAGGAGTTGCCAGGTTTGTCGCTAGACAGAGATGTTGAGTTCTCTATAGACTTGGTGCCAGGAGCAGAGCCCATTTCATAATACGTCTATAGAGTCAACAACAGCGAGTTGGCAAAACTGAAGAAGCAAGTTGAGGAGTTGCAGGATAAATGCTTTATTAAATCTAGTTCATCACCATGGGGAGCACTGGTATTGTTCGTACCGAAGAAGGATGGCACGGTACGCATGTGTATCAATTATGGAGCTCTAAACAACCTCACTATCAAGAACAAATATCTACTGTCGAGAATAGATGATCTCTTCAATCAGTTGAGCAGAGCGAAGGTGTTTTCAAAGATAGACTTGAGGTCAGGCTACCACCAGATGAAGGTGAAGAGAGAAGATATTCCGAAGACGACTTTTTGGACCCGATATGGCCAGTTTGAGTTCATGGTAATACCGTTTGGTTTAACTAATGTACCAAAAGTATTCATGAACTTGATGAACAAGGTGTTACACCAGTACCTTGACAAGTTCATGGTGGTGTTCATCGATGACATTCTTGTGTATTCGAAGACCCTAGAGGAGTACGAAGAGCACCTGAGGATGGTCTTGGAGACTCTCAGGAAGGAGGAGCTTTACGGGAAGCTTTCAAAGTGCGAGTTCTTCCTCGATAAGGTTAAATTCCTTGGGCATGTAGTGACGGGTGATAAAATCTCAGTTAACCCAAAGAAAATTGAGCAGTGGAGTCATGGGCTACTCCTAGTTCAGTAGCTGAGATCAGAAGTTTTCTCGGGCTAGCAGGTTACTACAGGAGGTTTATATAAGAATTCTCCAGGATTACAGAACCAATGACTAGGCTGACCAGGAAAGATATAGATTTTGTCTGGATGGAGGATTATCAGGCCAAATTTGATGAGATGAAGAAGAGATTGATGACGGCACCAGTATTGACGTTGCCATCGGGGACAGGTTGATTCACTATATACAGTGATGCTTCAGGGAAGGGTTTGGGTTACGTTCTTCAGCAGCACGAGAAGGTAATTGCCTATGCTTTCAGGAAATTACGTCCTCATGAAAAAAACTACCTCATCTATGATTTGGAGTTGGCAACGGTTATCTTTGCTCTAAAGTTATACAAACACTATCTGTACGGAGAGCGTATGGAGATCTTCACAGACCATAAGAGCTTGAAGTACGTATTTATACAGAAAGAGCTGAACATGAGGCAGAGGAGGTGGTTGGAGTTGATAAAAGACTTCAATATTTCATTGCAGTACTACCCAAGAAAGGCCAACGTAGTCGCCGATGCCTTTAGCAGGTATCCGATAGCTATGTACTTGATGACAGATAGACATTTGTTGGCTGATCTGGAGAGCTTGGGAATTGAGGTGCTAGTTCCAGGTATTGGGATCCAATTATGGGGATTACAGATATAGTCCGAGCTGATGGACAGAATCAGATCTACGCAGTATGATGATGAGGCTCTAAGGAGTATCAGGGCACATATTCGGGCAGGATTATCAGAAGACTTCACTATTGCTGATGATGGGTCTTTACGGCACGGTACTAGGATAAGTATGCCGAGCGGGGAGCTGCACGAGGAGGTTTTGTAGGAGGCACATCGCTCTCAGTACTCGATGCATCCAGGTGCCAACAAGATGTATCGAGACCTGAGAGAGCACGTATGGTGGTATGGTATGAAGCGCGGGGTAGCACACTTTGTATCCCGGTGTTCAGTGTGCCAGCAGGTAAAGGCGGATCGACAGAGGCCAGGTGGATTACTTCAGCCTTTACCCATCCCAGAGTGGAAGTGGGAGCACGTGACTATGGATTTCATTTCAGGGCTTCCGTATTCTCCAGGAGAAAATGACGCGATTTGGGTCATCGTGGATAGGTTGACCAAATCAGCCCACTTCTTACCATTCAAAGTGGGTACTTCGACGGACAAGCTAACAGAGATGTACATACGGCAGATTATTAGATTACATAGGGTTCCTGTGAGCATCATCTCGGATCAGGATAGTTGTTTCACTTCCCACTTCTAGAGGAGTTTACAGGCTAGCTTGGGCACTCAGCTCAAGTTCAGTACCGCATATCACCCTAAGGCAGACGGGCAGTCTGAAAGGACTATTCAAACTCTCGAGGATATGTTACACAGTTGTGTTTTAGATCTCAGAGGTTCTTGGGAGGATCATCTACACCTGGTAGAGTTTGCTTACAATAACAACTACCAGGCCAGCATTGAAATGTCACCATTTGAGGTTCTATATGGACGAAGTTGTCACACACCATTATCTTGGGATGATGTCGAAGAGAGAGCCTTGTTAGGATCAGAATGGTCGTGGATGCAACAAAAAAGGTGAAACTCATCAGAGACAGACTTAGAGTAGCGCAGGACAGACAACGACATTGGGCAGACAGCCACCTTAGACCCCTGGAGTTTGAGGTATAGGTTTTGTTATTATTTGGCTTGTGATTGTTTTATTTTAGATTGCATGTTAAGACTGTTTTGTTCTAGGTTGGCGATCTCGTGTTCTTACGAATTTCTCCGACACGGGACACGATTCATTTTGGTGGAGGCGGGAAGCTTGGTCCATGTTACATCGGACCTTTCGGTATTCTTGTGAGGGTCGGTGCAGTGGCCTATAGACCAGACTTGTCGCCTGCACTAGAGGGATTACATGACGTGTTCCATGTGTCGCAACTGAGACGGTACGTGGTAGATCCTAGTCACGTACTAGATCACTCGGAGATCGAGGTTGGTCCGACTCTCAGCTATCCTGAGCAGCCCATAGAGATCTTGGATCGCAGAGAGAAGATATTGTGGAACCAGACTATTCCTTTGGTTCGTGTTGCATGGAGACATCACTCTCCAGACGAGTCAACCTGGGAGAGGGAGGGCAAAATGCACGAGCAGTACCCGTATCTCTTCGAGCCTTGAGGTATAGTTCTTATTTTTTGATTGTATTCTTTTGCTAGTTTAATTCAATTTCGAGGACGAATTTTTTTAGGAGGGTAGACTTGTCACTACCGCATTTCTAGAGTAGGGGCTCTTTGGTCATTTACCCTATTTATATTTATTGTGTTAATAATTGCATGTTATTTAATACATATTATATTGTGTTCATTAATAACATGGGTTAGTGGACTAAACCTAAAAACCCACTAGACAAATCCTTATCCTATTTAATTAGCACCTGGTTAAATCCCTTACCTAGAATTTCTAAACCCCTTAATTAAATGGTTCTTCATGACAAGCCATAGAGGGCAAAATAGATATTATACATTAGAAACCCTAACCCTAAACCTATGGTCGGCCTATAAAACTAGAGGGAGCTTCCCTCAAAGCCCTCATCCTTCATGAAGAAACCCTAAAAAAATAGCCTCCAAGAAAAATTATTCTTTCCTCCACAAATTTCAGAATTTCTAAGCCTCAATCCCTCATTCTTCCCTCATTCAAGGAGACCTAGAAGCTTGGGCACAAGTAGACTTGGAGAAGAGGAAGCCACATTGGGAATCCATCTCCCAATAGGTAAAAATTTGGAAAACCCTCATTTAATTTTGTTTTAATTATTTTTTTTGGCCATTAGAAGCCCACCCATGGTTTAGAATACCCTTAAGGAGAGAGAATTAGTTCCATTGGGTTCCATCGTGTTTTTCTCATGAGATTTGTTCATAGTTTTGATTTTTGGATGTATCATACCCTAATTTAGTAGCCCTAATTATACATATATGTATTTATGCATATTTACATTGTATATGTAGATGTTTAATTGTAATTTGGGGATTTATGCATAAGGATTCATAGTGTATCAAGAAAATCCTAGTTTTGTGCACACTAGGTGTTTGTTGTAATGTTTAATAGGAAGAAATACCTATATATACGATCTAATTTATGTGTTTGAGTATATATATATATATATATATATATATATATATATATATATATATATATATATATATATATATATATATATATACGTATACGTATTATTGTATTTATGTATTTAGGTGTTGGGGGAAACTGACACAGGAGGTCAAGATTCTTCAGTGTGCACTGTGCCACTGTGAGTAAGTGTTGTGTGTGAACTGTGTATCAGTATCAGTTGGTGTGATTTATGAGAGTATTCGTGAACATGAGTTCCTGGGTACACTTAAGGGAGATAACAGTGTGTTGATATATTGTGTGGAGAATTAGTGAATTGCTCAGCAATTTCAGATGACAAAAGAACAACAACAAGTATTAGATAAGGTTCAGACAAGTGACAGTTAACGAAGGGGGGGGGGATCACCCTCTGATGCAATAGCAAGGATTAGAGAAGAAGTCCATGTGTGGATACATAAGTGTAACTTACCTTAATTGTGTATCGGTGAGGCCTGATACCCAGAGGTAAGTTTTAGTCCAGAAGAGATGCTCGGGTTTGTAGTGGTAGGCATGTCTCGGTTGGGGTTTGCATTAGTGTACATGGGAATTGGCAGTTCATTAATTGTGGTTTCTGTTAGTTTCCAGGTGGGATAACGAAGTGGGGGAAATTATACTCTAGCATCAGTCAAGTAGCTGAGGTCAGTTACAAGAGTGTCTTTAGAGTGTATTCAGTACCAATTGCTACACATGAACTAGACAAACTTGGGGGACTTCTTAACAACAGTATCATGCAGTGGGTTGAGGAATGTAGTAGTGAGGGGGCTCAAATATGGGGGTCTGTAGGCCAGCAGTGAGTGGCATCAAGGTAGGGAGTATCAGTGAGTGAATGCTGCTGGGAGGTCTTAGAGTATTTACAAGGGGGTAATCAACCTCTGTACATAGCAACTGTGGTGCACAAGTGAGTGTCAGTGTTTTATTAGTGTATTAGTAGTGTATCAGTTTTCAGTTAGTATCTATGTGAGGTATGTGTGTGTGTCAGTTAGGTCTGTGTGTGCACACTGTACTGTGCACAGTTGGCTATGTATTGGCTCGAGTGTGCTGAGTTAGTGTGCACATGAATGTGCAAGGTAGTGGTCTAATGCCAGTTTGCAGACAGAATGTAGGGGTCTGTGTTGGTGAACCTGTAGTTAGGTATGCAGAATTTTGGTATTGGGGTTTGCAGTTAAGTGAGGTCAAGTATCACTGCATTCAAGTGCAGAGGTGAGAATATGTGTGAGGTTGGTATCAGAGTGTCAAGGTAGAGTACTATACAAGTGTGTATCCATGTGAATGCATAGGAATTTTAGGAATGAGTGTTCAACCACTGTTGTTGACAGTAATAGAAGGGGAGTATCCATCACAGTGAGATACCCCAACACATGTTACCAAATCCAAGGATGCTTGGCTTAGAGGAGGAGAACAATGCAACAGTAGTAGCAACAATATGAAGATGAGCTAGCCATGAGTAGTCCAGTATCGTGTAGTGAATCAGTTTTGGTATACTAGCAGTTAGTTTTTATGTTGCCTCTATATGTGCAGTTTTTATGTTGCCTATTTCTTATTCCAGTTTAGTTTCAGATATTGGGCACTTGGTGTCAGTTGGGTAATTATGTGGGTATTGCTGAGTTGAACTGAGTTTGGTTCAACTCAATGTAGGTAGGTTAGTTGTAGTGAATCAGTGTGTCAGTGAGTTAAGACCAGTGTATCTATGAGTGAGCAGTTAGCTAATAGTTAGATATATGTATATACCTACTAAGTTAGACTATTAACTAAGTGTAGTATCATTTATATGTATTATATAGATATGTATAATATGATGTATTGGTGAATAAATATGTTAGTTAGCATAGAGATTACTATATAAGTAATTTGTTATGACCCTCACCCGGATATTCGGGCATGAGTACATGGTTACGCCCAGCCTACACCGCAGAATCGGCGGTAGAACGCTGTCTAGGTCATTTCTAATTATCTAGCATCTCAACAATATAATATGGTACATGTCAATTATCTCAACTCTAAACGGAGGAACAAAATGATATCTCACAATATAACTAAACTCAATCATAATGCAAACTAAGGAAGATAAGCACGAATGGAATAGAGAAGAAAAGAATAAGATATAAACCACAATCTGAAATAATATACAACCCAAAGAATCTCAATAATATAATATAATACAAGTCCAATACAAATAAACTTGACCTCCTCGGGCTCTGCAACTAAGTCCTCCTGGTCTACCAAAGGATCCTTTAAAGATACACCGTCTTGTGGACCGTAGAATGTGGGACACTGCTCTATAAGCCAATCATCTAGAAAAATATATCCAGTCAAGATTGGAGCGAAGTACATACCTCTGAAAGCAGTTTCAATAGCATAATCGAGCATATAAACAGATATAGAAATGAAATACAAGATCACTAAACATATGAATGATGAACAAGAGATACATGTAATGTACGAGAATATAGATCAACAATATGAATATCATAATATGATAAAGTAAACTGCAACTAACTATCTAAATGTGTCTTAGAATACAAGTTTATTATGTGATCGGGTTGGGTGAACATGATAAGGTAAGATGGATTACAAGTGAGGTATTAACCAGAATGTACACAATTTGTAACAATGGCTTTGATCACATAATCAACTCCTACTCTCCCGCCCCCAACTAATACCGATGGATCCAATCATGACACGTTATGAACACAAAAATATAACCACTGTCACGAGCAGTGGGTGTACATGAATATCATAACCACCGAACACGAGTGGTGGGTGTACACGAATAAGCACACTGAACACGAGTAGTGTGTGAACACGAAATATCATCAATACCCAGTATACACGATGAGATACAATGTACACGAGTATCCGCTGAACACGGTAGGGAATAACATCTCATGACGGGATCCATATAGCACCAGTCGGTGAAATTACTGTGTCGGGATCAATGTATATAATTCTAGAACATGCATATATACAATATTATGAATTGAAAATAATTAAAGAAATGTACTCGCCTGAAGTCCTGAGCAAGGTGTGTCTCTCGATGCCCAAGCTGGTGTCACACAACCTATATATGGTATGTTGCATCAATACAAGGTTCTAAAATATAAATAAGTTAAGTTGATACAATTCGAAGTCATAAAGCCATTTCTAGGTCAAACCGATGAAATCTAGGTCGCAAGAGTCTAAAACTAAGTCACTAAGTCGAAACACTATGAAACTATGCTATACAATCCAAGCTAAGATACTAAAAGGCATTCAAAAAGTCGTATCATAAGATACACAAGTTCATTTATATGAAAATAGTATTTCTGATATATATACAAGTCATTATACTTAATACTATATTAAAACAAGGAATTTAGGATACCTTGGCCTTGCACCAATGCGTATCGCACCTATCTCGATACCCAAACTCAATACCTTGGGTATCGACCCAATACCCTGGTAATACCTTGGTATCCCGAGGTAACCCAAAACTCAACATATAACTAATACCAATAGATATATAAAACCCCAAACTAATACTAGTTATAACTAACACTAATATATATATCTCAATATAACATAGAACTAACTATAATACTAACATACATAGATATGTATAGTTAATATAACTAACTATCAAGATACACTACCTATTAGTATATGAGACTAACTATCAATCATAACATATATATACTAGTTTATATATATAACTATCTACATAATCAAACATATACAACTAACTAACTAACTACTATAGTAACTAACTAGACTAAACCAACCCATTACCCAATACCTTGAGTATCCCTCAATACCTTGACATTACCTTGGTATCCCAAGGTAATTCAAATCCTAATATATATAGTTAATATATATAGCTAACCCCCATATACTAAACTATACTAACATAACTAAACTATTAAAACTATTAACTACTAACATATAATACATACCAATACATAGATACATATACCTACATAATAACTTACTACATATCTAACAAGTATATATATTTCTCTCACAACTATATATATATATATATATATATATATATATATATATATATAAAATCACACACATATAAATAACTATATATATATATATATATATATATATATATATATATATATATATATATATATATATATATATATATATATATATATATATATATAAACACATATATATAAACCAACACACACACACACACACACACACACACACACATATATATATATATATATATATATATATATATATATATATATATAGGGTAAAAGGGATATGAGCCATAGGCTCATATTCCTACATGAGCCATGCACATGTGGACCAATAGGAATAGAATCCTCCATCCCATGTACATCCATGTGCACTGGTATACTACATTCCTATTGGTCCACGTGTGTATTGGCTCATGTAGGAATATGAGCATATGGCTCATATCCCTTTTACCCATATATATATATATATATATATATATATATATATATATATATATATATATATATATATATATATATAAACACACACACACACACACACACACACACACACACACACACACACACACATATATATATATATATATATATATATAACTATATACACTAGTATATACACACATTATAGTATCATATATATATATATATATATATATATATAATCACATATACGTACACGTATATATATAATTATAACATACAAGCATATATATATAGATAACATATATACATATACATATAACTTATATAAATACACTATTATAATTAATAGCTATTACATATGTAGAAATATAGCTACATATATACATAATACATAGGTACATAAATATATGATACACTAACACACACATATATATATATATATATATATATATATATATATATATATATATATATATATATATATATATATATATATATATATATAACTACATATTATAATAACTAAAAACAATGGAATAAAATGCACAAACACGTGGAGTACATCGCTCCCGTATCCCACTAGATCTAGGATACACTTGCGACACGAGTCCACCACACATCCAAACGTACCCCGAAGGACACGAGCAAGTCTAATATATTATTTATGAACAATACGAAGAGTCAAACACAATTCTACGTGTCCGTGTCAAATATGACATGCACAAAGTCCTGTGTCGGAGGAAAAACCCCCAAATCAATATGTATCACCAAATTATTGGAATATGACCTACACGTACCCAATTATGGATACGATACTAGCCCCAAACACACAAGCACATACCAAATTTAATCTATAGGATCAATTGACACACACAACAAATGTCAATCTCAGAATTCTCCCAAAATTGACACAAAAAGCACAATAACTTTCTCAATAGTTCTCCTATGAACACAAAACCAAATCCTATAGGTAGCCTATGCATATGGGTTGATTTCTCGTGGTTAAATTTCAGATTTAGAACCTAAATTAAGAAAAAACTGAATTGTACCTATTGGGAGATGGATTCCTAATGAAACCTCCAAAATTGGTGAAATGAGCCTTCAACTTGTAGATTCATGCTCCTCTTTGTAGATCTATACTTTTTCCTTGTAGATCCTTGCTCTACTAGTCTCTAATGGTGATTTGGGAAGGAATTTAGTGGAAATTTGGTAAGAATTTGATGAAATTTGGTTGAGAGAAATTCTAGATCTAGATTTGGAAGAGAAAGTTTTTATCCCCTTTATATAGGCCTCACTTGTCCCCTCCCTCAAGCTACTATGTAAAGTCTAAAATATTTCTTAAGGTCTCTCATGAAAAAATAATTAATGAGAGAAGCTTCTAGTCTAATGGGTTTAACATAATTAATCATCCTCCTAATAATTGGGCTTCTAATTATTGGGCTCAATTCTAAATAGAATTAAATGTTGGTCCATGAGTCTAAACTAAACTAGTTAGGTCCACTAACACAAGTCCAAAAATAAATCTAACATGCTAACAATAAATAATTAATACAATAAATAAATATCCAATATGCATAATATTTAATTAACTACTAAATGACTAAAATACCCTTTCATAGAAAATGTGGTAGTGACAAATCTACCCCCCTTAGAAGAATTTCGTCCTTGAAATTAAAACTCTCACCCCTCTCTCTTAGGCCAGTCATATCATATTCATACAAATCTTACTATGATCAAACTCCATCAATCACAGTCTAAAATAGTCTTATCATACAATCCTACCATTCTACTGAAAGAGAAATTAGACTCTAATTATTATGAATTCAGTCTCTGCCCTGCTGGGATGTCTTTCTTTACTGGTGAGGTAATCTGCTATGCCACCTGTGGCCTATTCCATTATATACTATTAATCATCAATCTTGTCAAGATATTCTTAATACTGAGGGTTACCAAATACTCATGATATACTCTAATTCTAGGTCATGGACATGCTTAACTCATTGGCACTTGCTACTTAGGATGCTATACAAAACATTGCTAAGATACTACCTCATTGTTCTGTTTCAATCACCAAAATTTCTCAATTATTCATCTTGCAAGGAACACTTGTATATCTTTTCAATCATGTGTTTTATTAGCACAACCTCGTCAAACTTTAATACTTCCAATAGGATGTCTTACTTAAATCTTGTTACTGTCTACACAAGGCACCAGCTCTCATATGTATTTTAGATAACATCCTCATACCAAGTTACTCATGTCTCTCCTCTATATCATTATATTAGTGTTTGTGGTGGAAAACGAAAGAATAAAAATATATTCAAGATGGGGTTTACACGAAACCCGCCTTCTTTGGTTTACAAACAAACTTGTACAATTTGATCCTATACGAGGATGTGGGAGTATAATTTATTTAATATGGATAAATATTGCTATAGGTGTCTGATCTGCAGTCGATCACTTTAGCCCTTGGACCACACGATGATGAAGAAGTGCCGTAGAAGACAGGAAGCAGCTTCGAAGGTTGCAGAAGAGGGTGGATGCACGATGCCAAAGTCATCGATCCCTATTCTTTGCCTGAGCTCCGGATTCTTCTCTCTCTCTCTCTCTCTTTCTCTTGACCTCTGGTTCGATCTTTCTTGGAAGTTCGACCTGTGGTTCGATCTCTTTGGAGGGTTTTAGACCAATTCCTTTGATCCTCCAATTTGTCGACCTTCTTCCTCATTGATAGAGGTCTCTATTTATAGAGTTTTAGTGACAGTGACCACTCCGTCGGTATAGAAACCGAGGAGTAGAAAGTACAGCATCCTTTTACACAACGGTTAAAATAACCAATGCCTGCGTATAGATGATCCTTTGAATGAGCGTATGATGCGGGTCCAACTAAGGGACAAAACACGTATAATCGCTACGAAAATCACGGCGTAGAAGCCACGTAGGTAGGTATCCCTTGTGTAGAAGAGGTGGGCGTAGAAGCCAATGTCTGTCACCATGCGTAGAAGCCAAGCAGACATAGAAGCCGAATAGGCGTAGAAGCCGAGCGGTCATAGAGGCCAAGTAGGCGTAGAAGCCGAGCGGTCATAGAGGCCGAGTGGGCATAGAAGCCGAGTGGTCATAGAGACCGAGTGGTCATAGAGGCCGAGTGGGCGTTGAAGCCGAATGGACGTAGAAGCCGAGTGAGCACAGGAGCAGAATGGGCGTAGAAGCCGCTGCGTACCGTGTCAGAGTGCTGATGTGTACGTCTTAGCCGAAATTACGGCTTTTGAAGATATAATCAAATCTCTTGCATTAAATGCAGAGATTTGCCACCATCCTGTGCATTAAATACAGAGGCGTGTTTTTGAAGGTCTGCAGCCCTTCTGTGCATCAGTCGTAGAGACGTGCCTCGAGAAACTGTCATCGCTTTGTGCATTAGACGTAGAGACGTGCCTCGGGCAACTGTCATCGCTTTATGCATTGGACGTAGAGACGTGCCTCGAGCCCCGTACGGAGTGCAGCTTTTTGATGTGGCAGGCGGTTTGTCTACTGCAGAGCGTAAACAGCTCATGTCTGCCTATGTAAAATAAGGCAGCGTATCCCTTCATGCACGTAAAAACAGTTTACGCAAAGGAGATGGCGGTAAATGACACCTGGGTCACAGTGCTGTGCCATCATTATAGCCGTCGTCTGGGTAGTCGAGCAGTATCCCTTTGTCAGAAGTCCAGACGTCAGGTTCATTGCAGGATCTGACAGGTTCATTGCAGGATCTGTCAGGTTCACTTCGGAGAATACGAAGCGTCTCTCGTACACTTCAATGCTGCGTTGAAAGAGGATGGGTTTTATGCCCAGGAGTCGATGAAGCACCCTGTTTACGCTGAAGCGGCTTGGACGTACTGCCTTTACGCGGATGGTCCTTTGAGTTTATATTTCACGCTGTGTTTAGCAAAAAAAAGCTCTGTTGCACGCTTGATGGCTCTGAAGGCCTCTGTTTACGCTGCTCTGCATCAATATGCTGCGTATAGCCATCCAGCGTATTTTTTATGCTTCTACAAGACCCCCTTCAAAGCTTTCAAATTTCTCGGAATTTGGAACGCTTTGAATGAAGCATGAACCGCTCCTCGTAACTCGAAACGTTTCTGAATGGAGCATTAAAACGGTCGATGCTGACTTTATGGCAGATTTATTGGGGACCGGTAAGATCTCTTTCGCCTATAAAAAGGCTGGGGGGGTTAACCCGTTCTCCCCACATTTCCATCACCATGCAGAGATGATCGCCGGAGTTCGTCGGGTCGATCTGAGGAAGAAGGAGATCATGTTCTTCCAGCATGTAAGGAGCCAAAGAAGACGGCGTCTTTGAGCAAGTGTCTACTGCAACGATGGATCATGGAAGGATATCTTATCCTCCCTTGCTCGGGGTAATCAGCAACTTTATATGGCGGTTCTTCCAGGAGAAGGGAAGGGTCGCATTTGACCACACAGCTTGCAAGTGGTGTCTTCTCCCGTTACCGGTGGACGAGGGCAGGCAAAACTGGCTGCTGTCCAGGATTGAGTTGGATGGAATATGTCAACTCAATCGGTCACGGCGCACGGAGCATGGGATCTGCATAATTTATGCAAGCCCCAACTCTGTATTCTCTCGCCATTTGATCATTGCCATGTCAGTCAGTTCGCTGGAACTGACTGACTGCTGGAGAAGATGGATGAAGAATTGAAGCCCATTGAGAACCTGTCAGAACAGCTTCTGGACGATCTTCAGACGACGATGGGGAAATCCTTTGTAGACGGAGTTTCCCTCATATGTAATCATAAAAATGTAGAAAAATCCTTGTAGACCGGATTTCTCTCATATGTAATCGTGATTTTCTTTTAATAAAGTCGTCTTCTTCTCCATGTGATCATTTTGCCATACGTTGTTGTGAAGTCTGAATATGTGTAGCTTCGACACGTCTGATTCTTTATGCCGACTCTGTATAGAAAGAGTGCTAGGTCCAGTCTTTTATGCATAGCGAATAGTCCATAGAACGCTGTTGAGCATTTTGAATATTTAGAGCTATCCTGCTGCTAGGACTGAGGAACCGCGTAGAGCTCTGAACTGTTGTTTTTACTTCTGATGAACAGAATTTTTGTTCAGACTTCGTCTTCAAGAATGATTTCTCGAAAATCCCTTGGAACAGGGTCGAGAAATGGCTGTCAAACTGAGTTGCCATCTTGATAGACGAGATATTCAGACTGGAGTCTGGATAAACCTCCAATTGACCCGAGAAGAGTAATTTCTCAATGTTTGAACTCTGTATGTTTCGGGTACTTGGGATATTTTGAGGTCGAGAAGGAGTATCTTCTGTGTGAACTCCTGTAATCGATCGCCTTGAGAACTGTTCGGATATGCGGAAAGTCAGAGATCCGTAGTGTAGATGAGCTAAAAATCCTGAGTTCGTAGCCTATTGAGCGTAGAAAGCCACCGAGCGTAAAATCACAGATTTGTAGTTTCTGAGCGTGAAGTCGTAGGTTTGTAGCCTCTCGAGCATAAAAGCTACCGAGCATAAAGGCATCCGGGCGTAAAACCATAAACTGATAGCTTGCGAGCGTAAAACCGTAGATCTGTAGCTGTCGAGCGTAGAAAGTTTCTTAGCGTAGAACTGTAGATTTGTAGCCAGTGAAAAAGAAATCTTTCGAGCGTAAGGTTGTGGATCTGTTGCCTCCGAGCGTAAACTAAATGCCACCGAGCGTGAGATCATCGATTTGGTATCTGCTGAGCGTAAAGTCGTAGGTTTGTAGCCTCTCGAGCATAAAAGCTACCGAGAACAAAGGCATCCGGGCGTAAAACCATAGACTTATAGCTTGCGAGCGTAAAACCGTAGATCTGTTGCTGTCGAGCGTAGAAATCTCCTTAGCGTAGAAACCGCTGACCTGCTTTTGCACGAAAAACTCTTCGAATTTGCTGACTGTCCGCCTTTCGAGAGTAGTGGGCTTACGTAGTACCCAATCATAACCAAATATTAATTATGAGATTTGGTTGGGGTTTCGAGGAGTCCGTCCAAGGATTCGAGGACTCGACCCGAACTCTATATATATCCCAAGCTTTTGAGAGAAAAACTTTTCATCCGTCTTCTGCGAAAGAGAGCCTTCGACTGTTTGAGTTTTTTCCCTCGTTCTTTCTCCGAGCACTCCGAGTTTTCAGAAATGGCGCCGAAACAAATTCCCTCCACTAAGGGAAAGAGTATAGGTTCTTCCTCTCGTTCTTCTGCCCCAGCGAGAGAGTCTTCGGTCGGGCAAGGTGAACTTTCTTCTGAGCGAAGTATCCCGCCGACGAGCAGCACACCCGGCCTTAGAGGTAGAGCCTTTGGGATGACAAAGAACGACGAAAAATCTTTCGCACACGTTGAACGTGACCGCGCTAGATCGTCTTATGTGCTGATAGCCTCTTTGAGGAAGATGACGCACGGAGACGTTTTTATTTTTTTACGCCCACATTTCTAATGTGCCAGCGTAAAAACTCCATATTTTCGCAGTTTTGAGCATAAAAGCTCTGACTGCTGAAAACTTGGTGTATACTATAAAATTTTAGCTTTACGCTTGTGGATGGGACCTCCGGCGTAATAACTAGAATTTTGACAGTCTGGCGTAAAGCACGGGCTGCCTACCGTCAATTACGCCTCTGGATGTGACTTCCGGCGTAAAAATGACCAAATTTGTACAGTCTTGGCGTAAAGCACAGACTGTCATTTTTTTGGTTTTTTATGTTTGCAAGATTTGTAATGACGTATTTTCCTTGCACTTTTGCAGTTAACTTGCATGAGTCTCCACTGGCCGAGGTGATGGGTTCCACTGCCGGGATGCTGCACTCAAACTATCTAGAGGATCTGTCCCATGTGACATTTCCTATCTCCGGACCCCAGTATCCTGAAGGAAGGGAGATCTTGATATCAGCTCAGGGCGAGCGGACGTTGCTGAACCTGATTAACGGAGAGCCCCTGACGTACATAGACGGGGACCAGTACATTAAGTCGGCTTTTCTCTTTGGGGACATGATTGACAAACAGTCCCAGACGAAGCCCAAGAGAGAACCCTGGGTTTTCCCCGCCGAGAGTGTGGTCTTATATCTGCCCACGATGCCGAGAGATTATCCCATCTCAGCTTTCTCTCATGCTACACATCCCAGGAGGATATCGTGGACGCTGACTCCCGATCTTCACGGCAAGCCGGGGAAGATCTTTCATTTGAATGGAGCTGGCCAGGGGTCATTTGTCAGCCGTCCTTCCGGCGTTGTGACGGTGTTCAGGGGACTGTGCCCGGGTAGCGTTCCGAGTAAAGACAGTTCAGTGATCCAGCCGGTCCAATTGCCGACTTTCTGCAACGACTTCATGGGACGAGGGGGGGTATACCCTAAGGAGAATCCTCGGTGCAATGGGTGGATCACCCCAACAAACCTCCGTTGGGCTTGCCTAGTTGACTGGGCCTTGAAGCATTTTCGGAGAGAGCTGGAGGTCATTGGACTGTATGCTGCTGTGAGTACGACGAGTGTTGGGTTGCCTCCCAACCCTAACCTGTTTCTGGCACTGATAGAGCGATACATTTCGCTTACCGGGACCTTCGCCACTCCACTGGAGGAGTTGGGGTTGGCCCTCCATGAGATGGTAGTGATCTCGAGACTGCCGATGGAGGATACCCCATATGAAGAGTATGTTCCCACCAACCGGGAGTTGGAGGACTCGGACCCTCGGGCGGTGGAAGTATATCAGGAGCTGATGTGCCACTACTTCGCGTGCACTACTTTTTATGATGAGCCTTCTGATTTGGCTCACACCACTAAGTGGACGTCCTACCTCTTCTTCCACCGGGCCAGGGCCGCCAAGTCGGAGAAAGTCTCGGGGGGCAAGAATGAGCCTGTGAACTGTTTGGGCGTGCTCAGTGCCCAGGTCGTCGAGGATCTTATGGAGGATGCTAAGGCTCCAGATCAGATTCTCAATGACGGGGTAGGAAAGTATCCTGAAGGTACTAAGGCCTACAGTTACTTGAGGTGCTGCCACAGGCCTCTGTCTAAGGAAGCCCGGCTGGCTGGTTTCCTCTCCATATGGCTGCGTCGAGTAGTGGTGCCTGGTATCGCGTCCGCGGACCGCATTCACCGGAATATCCTGTGGCCTGCTGTGCGTCTGGTGTTCGGGGCAAGACTGGGCTTGCTCCCTGCCATGGTGTGCCGTATACAGGCTGGCCTGAGAGCCATGACTGATGGACTGCTCCTCGATGAAGCTCGGCGTGATAGCTTTCCCCGGGTAGAGCTACCATACCTATACTTGATGGGATGGTTAATTCTCCACAACCCCCGGGTGATGTCTCCCGGCCCTGGTAGTAGCTCGGGGGGTAGTTTCTTGCTGAACTATAAGGACTCTCCCTGGAACGTGAACACAGTTCTAGACTGTCGGCTGGTGCTGAGCCTCAGTCACGGCTGGAAGATCCTCTGCACTGTCCCCTCTGTACATCGCAATCAGTCGGGGATTAGGCTTGAGGATTTAGGTGGAGAGAAGACCAATCTTTCTCCGAAAGCTTTTAATTGGTTGGTCTGTATCAGACCCTCCCATTTGCTGTACAGAAGCGAAGATCATTGCTTCTTCGAGCCCTACTTGCCCAGTCGGTTTGCCAGGCAGTTTGGGTACGATCAGCTACATGTGGGCAATGCCGTCACCAGCTTCAGGTCCAGGGGCGGACTCATTGATGGAGCCAGAGGATGGTGGTATTTTATCATGGGTTGCACGGGAGCAATCTTTATCGTGCCGGTCGTCACACTCTCCACGGAGCTGCGCATCCTCCATTCGTATGTCCAGTTCTACGTGGCGATCAACACCTTCCATCGCGATTTTGACATGCATGGAAGCTTTAGGGTACCTTCTCCCAAGCCTGGGGGAAGAGTCAAAGTCCCCTCGGTTTCTTCTGACGAGGGCGAGGAGTCCGTCACTCCGGATGAGCCTCTGGTGTCGGTACCGAGGTGTGAAGTGCCTCCGCCTGCGGGGGCTTTGGTAGTCTCTGGGAAGTGAAGGGCTCCTGCTTTAAAGCAGACTTCCCCTCGCAAGAGGAAGAAGAAGACGGTTAATCGTTCTCTCCGGATTCCTGGTATTGAGGCTCCTAGAGAGGAACCTGCTGTCTCTCCTGCCGGGGATGTTTCTTTGATTGGAGGTTCCTCGCCTTTCGGAGAGGGACCCTCAGTTTCGGCTGGCGGTGCCGGAGAACTCCTGCTTGAGGTTGCCGTTGCTGCCACTGCCTCCGGTAGTAGAACGAAGTCGCCTCCAGGGCTGAGTATAAGGTTCCATATACCTTTATCCGGATCAGCGTCGGAAGAGACCCCTTTCGTGCCTGCGAGTGTACCTGGCGAGATTCCAGCCGATGAGCCTCGGTTGGAATTTGAGGAGGACTTGGAAGACCACCTGCCAGTGTCAGCTATCAGACCCCTTTCTCCAGGTATGATAGCCTGCTTAGCATTATTAAGAAGTGATTTAGCTGTACTGGCTGCAGATGCGACATATGTGCCGTCGGCCGTGGGTAAATATCGTCTTTACGCCATTCTATTTAGAGGCATTAACATCGTGTCGATATTAACTTTCTCGTCTTCTTTTCAGGGGCAGATGTCTGCAGGAAGAAGAGCACTAAAGCGCTTTTTGGCTCTGCTTCGGCTTCTGGTGGCGCCACGGAGGTACCTGAGTTTAAAGAGGAAGCATCTTCGGGTGCTGGCTCGCCCCGAGTAGTTTTGTCATCTCAAGAGGAGGATGAGCCAGTCATTGTGACATCACCTCCTGCGAGTATGCTGATGACTTCGACCGTCGTTGTCGCATCTTCCTTGGTCGCACCACCTGTTGAGGCGACAGCCGTGGCCACATCGTCTGCAACCACTCCTGGAGGGGGACTCGCCAATATCGTGTCCACTTCTGGCGTTCAATCAGATCTGGTTGCGCTGACCGAGCAGTATACTAGCCTCTTTTACACCAATTTGAAAACGCTGATATCAATGGTGTTGGCGAAGAATCTAGACTTCGAGCGTCTGAAGAAGGCTTCTTAGTTTTCGATCGGGGCGGTCAGGGAGTTCGGCAATTCTGGGGTAGCTGACGCCCTGGAGGCGATGGTTAATGGTTTGGAGCAACCTATTAACGAATACTTGCAGCTGGCTCGGGGCAGCCTTGAAGCTGAGGTCCAGGCCAGATACGACCTCATGACTGCGCGGTTTACCAAACAGCTGGAAAACCTAGATAACTCTATCAAAATACATAAGCTGGAGATGGATGAAAGAAAAGCTGTCGTAGATGAGGCTTTTGCTCTTCAGACGAAGTGCCAATCCGAGCATGAAGGGAACGTAGCGAGGGCCCACAAATTGAAGGAAAAACTCGCTCTGGCAGAGGAGTGGGCTTCTCAGTCGTTGGCAGGTCTAGATGTAGCGACTGGCCGACTGAGCTCAGCACGACGGGATCTGGAGTGTACAGAAGCTGCCCGTGCTGGCTCTCTTCGGGCAAGGGCCGAGCTGTCCTTTATGAGCAATCACGAGGTACGGCTGGAGCGGGCCCGCGCTGATGCCTTGGTTTCCAGGAATGAGAGGATAGCTGCACTGGTACAGCTGATTCGCGATCTGACCGCTCCCCCACAATGATGTACCCTTTCTTCTTTTTGCTTCCCAAATATAATTCTGCTCTTTTTTTGGGAATAAATAAAGCGAATCTTTCCTGACTCTGTGGACCCATCATTTCGGAATGTAAATGACAGGTTTGGGCGGGAGTGATATCAGAGGTAGTATGGACGTGATAGACTCTCGATAAACTTTTAGCAGGACGTATCTATTCAGAGGTCATACAGACATGATAGAATATGCTTTGGTAGGATATATCTATTCATAGGTCATACGGACATGATAGAATATGCTTTGACTAAAGTTTGTAGACAAGACACTATCAGAGGTAATATGGACGTGATAGGTATCGTATTTTCCAAATTAGTCGAACATATCTATTCAGAGGTTATATAGACATGATAGAATATGACTCAACTAGTTTCATTTTGGAAGTAGTTTTGTCAGAATTGAGATTCTCGCTATATTCTACTTGAGCAGAGGAGGTTAAGCGTAGTACCTTTTCAGGAATTTACCGTTGATAGGAGCCATTAACAGGTCTCCATTAGGCTGGGCTAACCTGTAAGCGCCGTTTGAGAACGTTGTCTCGATCACATAAGGGCCTTTCCACTTGGGCTGGAATTTGCCTTTACTCCTGTGAGTAAGGATCATCGGCCTTCTTACGGCTAAAACTAGCTCGCCGACTTTGAACACTCTTTCTTTTATTTTATGATTAAAAGCTCTGGAAATGCGTGCTTAGTAGAGCGTGATGCGCTGTTGAGCTTGGAGGCGTTTTTCGTCTAATCCTTCTAGCTCTTGAAGCCTTAACAGGTCATTCTTTTCTTGAGTCAGCTTATTAGTCACGGCTATCCCGAGTGACGGAATCTGGATTTCAATGGAGAGAACTGCTTCGCTCCCGTAGACCAGTAGAAATGGGGTACAACCTGTCGGTGTTCATACCGTTGTGCGGTATGCCCAGAGACATTCGCCCAGCTTCTCATTCCAATCTCTCTTGTTTGAAGAGACGAACTTCTTCAAGAGTTTGATAATGGTTTTGTTGAAAGCTTCCGCCAAACCATTAGCAGCTGGATAATATGCCGTAGAGGAAATATTATGTATCCAATTTTTATCGCAAAATCGGTAAAACGCTTGGCTGATAAACTGAGGCCCATTGTCGTGAATTATCCTCCGGGGTACCCCGAAGCGATAAATGACGTGATGCTTGATGAAGCTGATTATATTAGACGCCTTTACCTCAGCAAGAGGGATCACCTCTGCCCATTTAGAGAAGTAATCCGTGATAGCTAGTATGAACCTGTGACCTCTGGAAGAAGACGGGTGAATAGGACCAATGATATCCATACCCCATGGTTCGAAAGGCCAGGATGCAACCGTAGGATGTAGATATTCAGACGGTTGATGTATGAAGTTTGCATGAACCTGACAGGTTCTGTATTGTCTTGCATAGTTGATCACATCTGCGATCATAGTGGCCCAGTAATAGCCCATTCTCCTGATACGATCCTGTAGCTTAGGACCGGGTTGATGCGCTCCGCACACGCCGTTGTGAACTTCCCGGATAATCTGCTGTGCTTCGTCGTTAGAGAGACATCTCAATAGCAGTCCGTCGTAGGTCCGGCGATATAGGCATTGTGAAGATGCATCAAAGTAGAAGCGTAATGATCGTCTTTTGACGGATACTGCTTCTTTGGGGTCCTCCGGCAAGATTCCGTATGCCACAAAATCTATGAAGGAACTTCTCTAGTCTCTTCTAGGGGGATCTGTGTTCACAGCGTAGCTGCGTTCTATGTGAAAGTTGTTCTTCACACAGAATAAATCTCTGTTAAGAAGGATCACCGAATCCTGCCTTCTTATAGGAGTGGCTAAATCCGCAGCTAGACTGGCTAGGGCATCAGCTTCTAGATTCTGAGATCGAGGTACATGCTCTAGGAAGAACCCTTTGAATGTCATGGCTATCTTGACCGTTGCTTGGTAATAGGGTATGAGGTCTGGATTCCGGACTTCATATATTCCCCTGACTTGATTGACGATGAGCAGAGAATCACCGAAAGCTTCCAGGGACTCGACCCCTAGCTCTTTAGCGACTTGGAGCCCAATTAGCAGAGCGTTGTACTCTGCCACATTGTTGGAGCATGGCTCGCTAAGAGAATATGCTCGGTAGATGACGAGTTTATCAGGAGTGACCAGGACTATTCCTACTGCTGAAACCACGTTTTCCCTAGGACCAGTTCTGGAGGCTCCATCGAAGAATAGTTGCCATGTGTCGCTTTCTATTGCGGAATTATATTCTACAACTTTATCAGGGATGTCCTCATATAGTTTGGAGGTCTCCGGGATTGGATGAGCAGCTAGGAAGTCGGCCAGCGCTTGGCCTTTGATGGACTTCTACGGGACGTATACCATGTCATATGGTGTTAACAGCATCGCCCAAATCGTGAGTCAGGAATTAAGAGCACTTGGCTTGCTCATCAGTACTCGAAGAGGGTTGATCCTGGAGATGACATGAATAGTCTGACCGGTGACATAGTGCCTCATCTTCTGGATAGCAAACATCAGAGCCAAGCATTCCTTCTCCACTGGGTTGTACCGGTGTTCGGCTCCGACCATCATCCTACTGAGGTAGTAGATAGCCTGTTCATGCCCCATATCGTTCTTCTGTGCGAGAAGAGCTCCTAGCGAATGATCCATCGCTTGAACGTACAACAAGAATGGTCTTCCCATGACGGGAGGTACCAGAACTGGCGGACTGGTGAGGTAGCATTTGATGTCTCCGAACGCTTGCTGACAGATTTCATCCCATATGAAGGATATACCTTTCTTTATGAGATAAGAAAAGGGCTGACATCTCCCCGAGAGGTTGGATATGAACCTCCGGATATAAGCCAGACGACCTTGAAATCCCCGGAGTTCCCTCAGATTGTGGGGCGGTCGCATTTCTACGATGGCCTGGACTTTGTCAGGGTCCACTTGGATGCCTTTGGCGGTGATGACAAATCCCATTAATTTACCACTAGATACACCCAGAAAGGACTTCGTAGGGTTCATCTTGAGTTGATGTTGGCGCATTAACTCGAATACCGTCCTCAAGTCTTGAATGTGATCATCTTTGAGGCGGCTCTTGACGGCTATGTCGTCCACGTAACATTCTACTATTTTGCATAAATGCTCATGGAATATGTTACTCATAGCCCGTTGGTATGTAGCCCCGGCGTTCTTCAATCCGAAGGACATGACCGTATAGCAATATACCCCTAACGGGGTCCGGAAGGCAGTGTGCTTCTCGTCTCCAAGATGCATCTTGATCTGATTGTATCCTGAGAATCCATCCATGAAAGACATGCGTTCAAAACCGCAGGTGTTGTCGATCATGATGTCCGTGATGGGAAGAGGGAACTCATCCTTGGGGCAGGCTGCATTCAGATCTTGGTAATCAATGCAGATACGTATTTTCCCATTTTTCTTCATGACTGGGACAACGTTGGCGACCCAGTCAGGATGTTGTTCTTCCCGGATGAAACCGCAGGCTATCAACTTCTTGACTTCAGCTTCGATGGCGTCCATCATATCCGGGCAGAACCGGCGTTGGTGCTGCTTCACAGGCTTCGAGTCGGTCAATATATTGAGTTTATGAGTAGCCACCTTTGGGTCAAGGCCTGGCATGTCCTCGTAATCCCATGCAAAGACGTCGATATATTCTTTTATCAGCTGGATAACTTCTTTCCTTTCAGCTGGGGAAAGATTGTTACTGATAAATATCGGCTTTGGCGAAAGTTCACCCCCAACATCAACCTGGATAACTTCGTCTTTGGTGGGAGGTTCCCTTTGCTCAAAGTAGAATTCCTACTGGGTATCCATTCGTTGGGCCCAAGAGTCATTCTCAAACGGCTCAGAATCCTGTTCATCTGCTTCAAAGGGATCTGCCACTACCATATTCACTGATAATGTTTGTTCGAGAGCATCAGGTGAGTCAGAGGGCGACGAGACGTTCTGAGAAGAGGAAAAGATATCCTCGTCCGACTTAGAGGAGGTGGCATACCCCAACCCGAAATGAGTTTGTTGATAGTAGGGGTTGCCGCGCAGCGGCGTTCGTCTGCCTCTTCCGTAGTTGAGGCCTGGCTTCCGCTTCAAGTCGTAGCCCATGTTTTGCATGATCCTCAACGCTTGCGGGCTGTATCGGTGAACTTGCATTTTTCCAGCATCGTCATTGAAAGAATCTTCCTGGACAGTCGGTTGATTGTGCATGCGACCGAAGACTATTGAACGCTGACTGCTGCAGGTAGGCAGGACAATGAAGATAGAATCCTCATGTGGTCCATACGTCGTGATGACGTTGGATGATGACACTACTTCCCAGACATACGGACGGTAGGAGTTCATAACTTCCAAGAATTTTTGTGCTATGGTTTCTACCTCGTCACGGGGAGTGGATTCCTGATTTGGAATTTGAGCATCAATATACTGGAAAAGAGGATGTTTATTATCATCTAGAACTCCATTCCTGGTTGCATTTACATCAGTCGGCTGCCTGTTGCACCGAAGGTTGATGACCAAGGGTGGAGGCTTCTGGTTCAAAGTGATCACTAGAGGATCACTCCCTTTTTCCTGACCTGGTCTTGTTCAGGTGAATAGCCATAGGCTCTATGGCTTTTGGACGAGTGGTTCGTCCTTTCACTCTGATTGACAGCGGTAGTGCGACAGAGGGTTCTTCTGGCTCCCGGTGGGATTCCTTCTCTGCCTCGCCTGACACTTCTTCCGTATGGTCTTGGGAGTACAATACGGCATCGGAATAGTAGGATTCTACTCCTTTAAATGGGTTTAGGTCAGCAACCTCCATTTGTACTGTTCCTTGGGGGTCTACATATTTAAGACATTGATGTAGAGTTGAAGGAACGATGTTGTGGTCGTGGATCTACGGTCTTCCCAGCAAAATATTGTAGGACACCTCTGAATCGATAACATAATATGTGGCCACCGATCTGAGGTTGCCAATCTGGATCCTCAGGCGAATTTTCCCCAACGGCTTACTTCTTCCGGCGTTAAAACCCACGTTTGTAGTGGAGGTATAAGCCAATTCGCTGATAGAAATCCTCAGCGGTCTGAGCAGACTGTGAGGGATGATGCTGATTGACGATCCCGAATCTATGTGAATCCGATCGACCTCCATGGAACCGACGTACCCGGTGTAATAGAGGGACCTGTCATGCTTGTTATATTTTAACAGCATGTCGTTTGAGTGAAAGTAATATTTGGGACCACCTCCATCACACTGTGGCATTGAGGACACGCCACCGGTTCTTCGTCAGGGGACTTGAGTTGGGTCAAGCATGCCTCCGCCTGCATCAGTGCTTCACTCAGAGCTAGACGAGTGTCTTGGGAGAGCCTGAGTAGCTCGAAGATGGACAGCCTGGCTGGTGTATTAGCCAGTTGGGCCAGGATGTCGAAGTTGTATGGCTTCTCTAAACCTTTGTTTGGAATATTTTTCACAGGTTTATCAAAGCGCACTTCTTTTTGCTTTCCCTTGTCCGCCGGAGTTGGTTTTGAAGGGCTAGCATCTGGTACGACGGGGCCTGGTCCTGAAGGTTTGGCAGTTGAAGCATCCGCCGTTGCATCTTCCTGACTTGCTCCGTAGTCGTTGAGGTAGGCTTTCCCTGAACGGGTTGCAGCAAATACCTCGTCTTCGTCTGATGCCGAAGAAGTTGCGACCATATGGCATGGTTTGTATTTGGAGCTCTTTCTAGACATAGCCTTAGTAGCTTTAGTCTCCTCCTCGAGCTCTGACACCAAATCCGGATGAACACACATAATCTCGCCCTGCCGGGTGGTTAGGGATACCAGGTCATGATTTGACCCCTAGCTGGAGGGAGATTGACGATGTTCATCGTGGTCCGGGAAATGGGTGTGACACCGTCCGAGACTTCTTGGGAAGGCAGATTGCCAAACCGCAGAGAGATCATTTTGGCCGTGACCGTCTTCTCAGTATTGTGCAGAGTGATGGCCTTAGCATCGATTAACCCCTGGATCTTCCTTTTCAGTATGTAACACGCCTTTGTCGGGTGGTGTACGTATCTGTGGAAGATGCAGTATTTGGGGTCGTTAGTACTGCCGACTTCTTGGGGCCGCCTTAGCTCCGGAAGGGTGATCTTGCCACTTTTGATGAGACACTCGAATATACTTGGGATATCGTCGTCGTCGAAAGAGTAGACTTCGACGGGCCTGGAGGTCCTGGGTCTCGCTTGTGCGGTTGCCGCAGTCTTTTCCCTGGCCGTATTGATCGCCAGAGCTTCTTTTCCTTTGGAGCTGCGAGGATGGTCGCTGCTGGGAGATGACCTCTTGCCTCTGTCAGAGGCGGAGATCATAATGCCATTGTCGCGCGCCTTGCGACTGTTGTCTTCGGCGGCCACTGCCGAGATGATGAATGAGGGCCAATCATGGAACTGATATGGTCCTGTAAACACCAAGACTACGGGAAGAAGGTTTTTTTTGTAAATGTCTACCAACGCAGAGTCTGGAACTCTTGGAGGCATCTGTAAGGTGGCCTGACGAAAACGTTCGACGAAGGTACGAACGTCCTCTTTTTCCCTCTGCTTGACTTCGATGAGAGAGGACATAGACATGTCCATTCCTCCCTCGTAGAATCGCGTAAAGAATAAAGCTTTGAAGTCCTCGAAGGAAGTAATGCAGTTGTCCGCTAAGCTACGGTACCACTGATAGGCTACTCCTGAGAGACAGCCTTTGAACACCCGAGTGAGGAGGGCGTCGTTCCCTTGTATCAATACCGTCATCATACTGAAATAGTTCATGTACTGACTTGGTGACGTTTTTCCCTCGAACAGAGCCATAGTCTGAGGTTTGTACCTCGGAGGGAAAGGGACCTCTTCCCAGATAGCTGGGTAAGGCTGGTTGATTCCCAGTTTCTTGAGCTGATCTTTGTGCTTCAAGACGTTAAACTGGGCTTTCAATTCCCATACTGCCTGCATCAAATTTTCAGTTGGAAGCGGGACTACGGTGTAGTACGGAGTTGGTTGTATCGTGACTCCAATGGGAGGTAATATATTCTCCGAGTGAGGAAACGGAGGAACTGCTGACTCTTGATCTATAGCAGGCTCTTGGCTCGGGTTGGATGGTGGTAAGTCCACCCCCACACGTATCTGAGTTGGCAGGACCGATGCTTGAGCCATGGCAGTTGCGTGCTGAGTTAGCATCATCTGGTGCATGTTCTCCATTATGGATTGCATTTGTTTCAGAGATGTCTCTAGTATAGTGATGCGTTGTTCCACGTTTCCTGACGGTGAAGCTTCCTCACGTTCATCTTCAATGGCATAAACTCCCATTTCTCTGGGTGTCATTGAAGGATTAGTATAGGTCGCTGTAGAAGTCGACTCTATACTCTCAGCATCTGATCCGGGGGACTGGCGACCCCCAGTATCGGAATCAGACAAGTACGAAGCTGGTTGTTGTGACCTTGCACGGGTGTTTTGGAACACCCCAGCTTCAGCGCTCCTGAGGAGCTCATTGAATCTCCTTCGGCTCGGAGGCCTAGAGGGATGACGTCTTGAGCTCGACCCTCCTCTAGGTATGTATGAAGCCATGTTCACGGATGCATGCGCGGGCTCTTCTTCCTGGAAAGACAGAGAGTAGCTCAACCGGTCAAAAACTGACCGTTTTGCTTTAGAGCAGCAGCAATCAATCACAATCTTATGACTATTACAACAGTGCTCACCAGAAGGCGTAATAGACATGTTGGAAGGTCCCCTCTCCTTACGCTTCTGGATTAGATATTTGCACAGGTCAGGAGGAGTTGCAGAAGAAGAAGATGACAGCTTGTTCCTTCTGTTCCCATCAGTGGGCATGCGGAGGTCGGGCACCATGGTTTTTCCTGTGCCACCTGTATACAACAGGTTGGCCATCTGGCTGGCGGATAATCCCCGGGGAGGGTGTCTATCCGCAACCTGAGCTTGTTTTACACCGAGGGGCTTCGCCTGGCGTAATTTGAAGATTTTCTCAGACTGGCATAAAGCTGAAGAGATCCTCAGTCGGCCATCGGCTTCTTACGTAATCCGGAGGGTAGGCAGATTATTCCCTCGCTGGCGTAAAGGCCGAGAAGTTGAGTACTCTGCCGCTTGCTTTCCCTTGCGGAGATCACAACGCTCATCTGGTTCCACATAGAGGTCAGATGTTGTCTTACGCGCGGAGCATGATTTGTACTTCCGATTTGGCGCTAAGACCTTATCAGAAATGTTGTCTATTCCGCCAGTGACGGGAGACTGTATTTTATGCGCAGGGCACGGAGTGGACTTCTGGACTAGCGTTAAGCCATTTCCAGAAGTTTCGTCTGTACCGCACGTAGCGGGAGACTGGTTTCTACGCGTAGAGCGCAGTGGACACTTCTGGATTAGTGCTGAGGCTTTGCCCGAAGTTTCGTCTGTACCGCGCGTAACGGGAGACTAAATTTTACGTGCGGGGCATGGAGGGAGCAATGCTACAACCTCATTGGTCGGAGAGATCGGAGAGTCCACAGGAATGGTAGAGGATGTCTTGGGCATCCAGACCTTGCGCAGCTTCCTATTGTCTTGGACGGAGAGAGGGTGAGAGCTACCCCCGGTTCGAAGCATGTCTTCGTAGGCAGACTGGTCGAATTGGACGACCAGTGTCTTCTTCACGGTTCCTACAGATATCGCATCGTGTTGAGCAATTACTTCCTCATCAGAAGAGAAAGACTTCCCCAGCAGAGTCGCCATCTTATTTGTGGTGGAAAACGAAAGAATGAAAATATATTTAAGATGGAGTTTACACGAAACCCGCCTTCTTTGGTTTATAAACAAACTTGTACAATTTGATCCTATACGAGGATGTGGGAGTACAATTTATTTAATCTGGGTAAATATTGCTATAGGTGTCTGATCTGCAGTCGATCACTTTAGCCCTTGGACCACACGATGATGAAGAAGTGCCGTAGAAGACAGGAAGCAGCTTCGAAGGTTGCAGAAGAGGGTGGATGCACGATGCCAAAGTCGTCGATCCCTATTCTTTGCCTGAGCTCCGGATTCTTCTCTCTCTCTCTCTCTTGACCTCTGGTTCGATCTTTCTTGGAAGTTCGACCTATGGTTCGATCTCTTTGGAGGTTTTTAGACCAATTCCTTTGATCCTCCAATTTGTCGACCTTCTTCCTCATTGATAGAGGTCTCTATTTATAGAGTTTTAGTGACAGTGACCACTCCGTCGGTGTAGAAACCGATGAGTGGAAAGTACATCACCCTTTTACACAACGGTTATGCCTGCGTATAGATGATCCTTTGAATGAGCATGTGACGCGGGTCCAACTAAGGGACAAAATGCGTATAATCGATACGAAGATCATGGCGTAAAAGCCACGTAGGTAGGTATCCCTTGTGTAGAAGAGGTGGGCGTAGAAGCCAATGTCTGTCACCATGGCGTAGAAGCCAAGCAGGCATAGAAGCCGAATAGGCGTAGAAGCCGAGCGGTCATAGAGGCCGAGTAGGCGTAGAAGCCGAGCGGTCATAGAGGCCGAGTGGGCGTAGAAGCCGAGTGGTCATAGAGACCGAGTGGTCATAGAGGCCGAGTGGGCGTTGAAGCCGAATGGGCGTAGAAGCCGAGTGAGCACAGGAGCTGAATGGGCGTAGAAGCCGCTGCATACCGTGCCAGAGTGCTGATGTGGACGTCTTAGCCGGAATTACGGCTTTTGAAGATATAATCAAATCTCTTGCATTAAATGCAGAGATTTGCCACCATCCTGTGCATTAAATACAGAGACGTATTTTTGAAGGTCTGCAGCCCTTCTGTGCATCAGTCGCAGAGACGTGCCTCGAGAAACTGTCACCGCTCTGTGCATTAGACATAGAGACGTGCCTCGAGCAACTGTCATCGCTCTGTGCATTGGACGTAGAGACGTGCCTCGAGCCCCGTATGGAGTGCAGCTTTTTGATGTGGCAGGCGGTTTGTCTACTGCAGAGCGTAAACAGCTCATGTCTGCCTGTGTAAAATAAGGCAGCGTATCCCTTCGTGCACGTAAAAGCAGTTTACACAAAGGAGATGGCGGTAAATGACAGCCTGGGTCGCAGTGCTGTGCCATCATTATAGCCGTCGTCTGGGTAGTCGAGCAGTATCCCTTTGTCAGAAGTCCAGACGTCAGGTTCATTGCAGGATCTGACAGGTTTATTGCAGGATCTGTCAGGTTTACTTGGGAGAATATGAAGCGTCTCTCGTACACTTCAATGCTGCGTTGAAAGAGGATGAGTTTTACGCCCAGGAGTCGATGTAGCACCCTGTTTACGCTGAAGCGACTTGGACGTACTGTCTTTACGCGAATGGTCCTTTGAGTTTATATTTTACGCTGTGTTTAGCGCAAAAAGCTCTGTTGTACGCTTGATGGCTCTGAAGGCCTCTGTTTACGCTGCTCTGCATCAATATGCTGCGTATAGCCATCCGACGTATTTTTCATGCTTCTACAATTAGTTATTAAAATGCTTGTGCCTAAACTTTCATAATACTTGAGGTACTCCGACTCTTGTTACTAGGGTACCTCTTTATATCTGATATTTGGTGCAACTCATCATCTAACATTTGTTAATCATCCTAAGTTTCTTGCCTATACATTAGTATCACAATACATACACAATTTTCTTCTAGCCATTACAACACCATGACATCTAACTGGTATCCTTATACCCCTCGAACTATTTTCTGATACATACGACTTCTATACTCAAAATTAGCAAGGTACTATACCTACTAAACTTACTCCTATATATATATATATATTGTCTCCCTTCTCTACTGCTTGGATCACTTGTACTATTACTCTCAAATATTTTTCTATCCATTAACTGATACACCAATCCAATTATCTCATAAGGTGCTTACTGTTACTAGCACATTACTCAACTAATCCCTGATATAAAAATACTAGTACTCTTGATATAGTAACACTAGCTTCCTAACTACACAACATATGACTTTAAGGTTCTAGGATACTAGCTTCATCATTAGATCACCTCATCACACTCACTAGAACTCATGATCACTTGCACTAGTTATTAACTTCTATAATACACATGTTTTACTTCACTCTCAAAGGCAGACATATGTTCTATATCTCTATTGATGTATACATATCTCTCCTCAAACCTTTTACAGACGGATACACAAATCAGTGATACACTACATATCTTCCATGACCAATCTTGATATTTTTCAACCCATGACATAATATTAACACTCCAGCTTCCACTTTTTGATACTCATGAACTTCCACACTGACACTTATCACCCACTGTGCATCCTGCACACAATTTTTAGACACTCTTCCACATATTGCTTCCAATACATCACAAGCCTCAATATCAGGTGATATACCCATCACTAGTCATATACTGGTACACTCCTATCTACTCACATCAACATGTATCACCAGTAATACTACTTTAGCACAATGTATTATTATTCCCTCACACTCTCCCATACACTTATGGGTACCTTTCTACCATGACAGACTCACTTATACCCTTGATGCATATACATTTCTCTACTCTTGACACACCCAAGTATCAACCACCCAATTGAATATCATCATGCTCCATTGATTTTTAACACAATTTCCTTGATATTTACATGGCTCACCCAACTACATGAATTTATGACTATCAAAAACTGGTATGCTGACTCTGATACTAACTCCTAGAACCACCACTGATAGTACCCATACTATCTATAATGACACCTATCATAGAACTATTGCTACAAGGTACTACGCTATGGGTTATCTCTAGATTTATGCCTATTGCTCACCTGCCCAACCAAGAACCACTTACAAACTCAAAAGCTACACTCCCAACAGTCAATACTGATACTCAAGACACAGACCTAATTGCAATTCACCAATTATTATACTAACAAGGAACCCTAATGGAATGAAGCTCTATAAGGAACTGGACTAAAGAACTGAAAGTATCTCTACTGTAAAGCTAAAGAACAATGGAACAAGTCCTATAATAACAGGAGTGGAAAAATATTGAGATGATATTTTAAGAACCAATTTAAGATACAACCTGATAATCATAAATGTCTGTCTGAAATCATGGCACTCAGAATCCTCACCACGCTAGTAAGCATAGCCGCGATAAACGATAGATCCCATAACTTAGGTATGCACCTCTATAATCATGTCGTCTAGAATCCTCGCTGTGCCGACTAGTATAGCTGCGAGAAATTCTAAATTTCATAACTAAGATATGTATATCCGAAGTCAGGTTCCTACGTTTCTGCCACGCCAGCTAATATGACTGCGATAAACTCTATGCTCCATAACCAAAGCAGACGTTTCACCGTTCTCACTGTCCTCATCAACATATGTCATCAGATGATACCGTAATTTAGTCCGTAAATTTTCTCTTGATATAAAATCAAACTCAATAACGAACACCAAGAATTTAAATCAACCGATCACCAAGAATCAAATTCAACAATCGATCACCAAGAATCAAATTCAACAACAACAAGTGAGAGCGGATAAAAATAAGGAAAAAGATTTGAAATAGGAATTGTAATAAGATTCTCAAGGGTCGTCCCAGAAATCTCTCAAGAAATTTGTGATTGAGTATCCTCTCATCCTAATATCTCATATCCTATAGCCTATATCCTATATCCTTTCGCAGGCTCATAGTAGTACAACTAAGTCGTCGCACTACCACGATATCGTACAACTTACGAAGCCTGATCTGCATAGGCCACCACTAAAAATGTGTCGTGACCCGCACCCGGATATCCGGGCACAAGTATATGGTTACGCCCAGCCTACGTCGCAGAATCGGCAGTAGAACGATGTCTGGGTCATTTCTAACTATCTAGCATCTCAACAATATAGTATGGTGCCTGTCAATCATCTTAACTCCAAATGGAGGAACAAAATGGTATCTCACAATATAACTAAACTCAATCACAATGCAAACTATGGAAGATAAGCACAAATGGAATAGCGAAGGAAAGAATAAGATATAAACCACATTCTGAAATAATATACAACCCAAAGAATCTCAATAATATAATATAATACAAGTCCAATACAAATAAACTTGACTTCTGTAAACACCCTATTTTTAGATAATTTTTAATATAATTTTCCCGGATGTTTTCGGGATTTTGGATGAAGAACCGAGGTGTTTAGGAGTTAAAGAATTTTATGGGCAGTTTATGGGTGTTAAATTATTCTGAAAGTAAAAATTTATTGTGTATAATGGAGAACCGGATGCATGTCATTTTTCGGTGAATTTATTGGACACCGGAGCAACGAATCGAGGACCAAAAGCTATAGAGAGTGAACCAGACCCAAGTTGAACAAAATCCAGGCTAGACCAAACCAAACCCAGCGTTCGGGTCGGGTTGGATCCAAGCCGAACCCGACCCGGATCCAAACCGTGTGGAAACCCTAGGATTTCTCCACCGAAGGCTCCTGTAGCAGCCTATATAGTGCCTCCTCGGCGTCCGTGCCTCGCCATCCCCTAAACCCTAAGCTTCCGCCGCCATCAAGTCGCCGACGATCACCTGGCTGCTCTGCCCAGTAGCTGATCCGCGACGCCGCCGCTTCCCATCACCTAAAACCCCGCCGCCGAGTTCGCCCAGACTGACTCCCCCTTCTCCGTCCTCCGCCGCGAACCCAGCAGTTAGGTCGAGGACTCTCGGTCGACGACCCCCCCCCCCGCGTAGAGCCCTCAGCCACAGCCTCCTTCGACTGAACCCAGTGTCGGCTCCCCTCACCACCTCGACTCAGCCATCCCTCCACCCGATCGTCCCAAGCGCGGAAGCCCTAGCCGACTGTGCAGAGCGGAGCCTCCATCAGCGGCTGATCACCGAAGTCCTAGCCGACCTCGAGGCTGACCCCCGGCGAAGCCATCCGCAGACAGAGCCCTAAGTTCTGACTCGCCTCGGACACGAGGACGCAGAAACTCTGATCCAGGAGACGAGTCGACCCCCGGACACGCAGAACTCAGATTTTGGAGCTCGGTTCAGGTACTGTTTTCACCCTCATCGCAACTCTAATTTCAATTCCGTCAGTTGCTACGCGTAGACTGTGTAACCCTCTCGGTGCCCGTACAATTCGCTCGGAGCATCGCGTCCTGTGGTGATCGCACACCGCGATCCAAAAACAGGAAAAACAACGCCCCATTTTACCCCAGAACTGAGTCGCCCTGCCAGACGGGACGACTTGGTCGCACGCGGTCTTTACCGAACTGTGCGCGACGTTGATACGGTCGTGTGGGATTTCGCAGAAGTCGATTCGGAGGTGCGTGCACCCCGGAATCAACGCGTATCCGCCGACGACACCCCGTATCCGTCCTTTCTGGAATGTGCTGTAACTTTGTGTACACACGTCGGATCGAGACGAAACTTGTGCCATCGGACTCGTAGCAATATGCTGGTCCTATGACCCAAGTTTGGTCCGATTCCGAGAACGTTGACAAAATCACGTATCGTGGGCCCCACAGGCTCCACTTGACGGGTGATTTTGAGATCGGCTCTTCGGAATCCAATTTTAGAAGTTCCGTTGGGTTCGTATCATCGTTCCTGACTAGTAGACACTGACTTTGCAGAATTTGGAGACCTTTGACCCTGACACGCTTTTCAGTGCAAAGTGGCCCACAAGTGGACCTCGCTTTAATCCGAAAATGACCTTTTTGCCCCTGTGTCCAAATTGGACGTAAGGACAGGCATTTCTAGCTATTTGGCACCTTCTGAGACTATTGGTGATGTTTGTTACAGCTTTTGGAGTAGTACCTACCGGATCCATTGATACAGGGACAGTTGTTGATACCCAGACATCAGGCAAGTGTACCTTGCCAAACTTTGCAGTCTTTATATATATTTTCCTTGCTTTATCATATTTCTGTGCATGCTCAACCTAGGACCGTGTGACGTACTTAGCGTCCGATTATCAGTCGGGTGCCGACACTGTACGCAGTGTTGGGTACGGTCATCTAGAGATGGACATCCGTGACACTTTATATTCTCGTACTTATCTTATCAAGTACCCTATGACCCAGGACACTTGATACTATTCATGAGACAGGATTTTCCCGAGATATTCGCGATAATTCTGTATAGGATACAGGACATGGACATTATATTCTTAGATACTATATGACTGGTTGCATTTAGCTATGATCGCGCTTGACATGGACATGAGACGTTATGGTCATGATATGCGTGGTTATATTGGGTGGGGAGAGACACACAGGCTACAGGCTGTTACATATATATATCTTCTATTATTGAGAGGTCGTAGACTCTCGTAGCAGAGCTAGACCCACTACCGGTTATTACCGCTACCGGCTCCCCGACACAGAGCTTGTAGTGGCTCAGCCTGAGACTAGTGATGCTCTCACTTGCATTTTCACTTAGATGGTTACATATTTACCCCACTGTTTTATTTAGTTATTTATTTGCTGTACTGTTTATTTATTTATTGGCATGAGCTTTCTTGTACCTTGCTATGTCCCCTGAGGACCTGGATCCGGATTTTGTCCCCAGATTTTGCAGACGAGGTTTATCCCGAGATCTACGGGACCGGAGCAGGAGCTGATCCAGGAGCAGTACCACCATCCGAGGGCGAGGTCTTAGCCGAAGACTTCTCTTGAGCATCCATGTTTATGCTCAGCTTTTATTATTTATTTCAGTCTTTTATATTCTGGTCAGATGAACCATTGTACTAGATATTTATCGGGTTGTTCCCCGAAGTACTTTGTGAGACTAGATGATGATTTACATTCTTTATTATTCTGTGGATCATATTTTATATCTTGTATGGATGAGATTAGTTGTACCATGATTGTCGTAGACTTGTTTTACAGCTTAAGTATGCCCTGATGGATCCATTATATTGAGTTGGTCCATCGGTGCGTACTGCTGGCCATTATCACGCGTCCGGTCCCAAGGTGTTTTGGGACTGGGGCGTGACATAGTTTTTTTGTGGTGGCTCATGCAGGTCTACGACTAAATAGTTCAGTTTCAACTTAGGGACCGAACCAGCCTGCCCTAAGGATAGTATAAATCATAGGATCTCATCCATTATTTAACCATTTGTTGAACTCTATATCGAACTCGAAATTGTTGCTTGAATTGCATCCTGTATTGATTCCTCTGAGCGTTCTTACAGTTATATTTTGATTGCAGATAAATGGATCCCAGGAACGGAGACGAGATTCCTTTGGATACGCCACACGACGCTGTGGTTACTTATGGAGATGGAGTGACCCCTGGAAGTGGAGGACAAGCATCGCAGAGCGATCAAACCGGTCAGCCTAATCCAAGGTTCCGGAGAGATGACATCCCACCTCCACCACAGTTCACTCCCCAGATGCCAGCTTTCCCGCCAGGACAAGCTATGGACGGGCAACAGATGTTCCAGATGATGTATGCCATGATGCAGGCCCAGCAGCAGATTCAGCAAGAGGCCCATCGGCAGGAGGCCGAGTATCTGAGGACCAGCCTGGTATCCGCATTGGAGCAGGCAAATCCGCCAGCGAGGCGAACATCGACGGGATCTATCACCGACTTCCGTCATCTCAAGCCTCGCACATTTTCTGGTAAAGAAGGGCCAACGGAAGTTCATGAGTGGCTCACAAACATTCAGCATCAGCTGGAAGCCGCTGAACTTCCAAGAAAGAAGTGGATGACTGCAGTCAGAATGCAGTTAACTGATAATGCGCACCACTGGTGGTTAGCAGAAGAAAGAAGGCTCGGACAGGACCGAGTCACTTGGGAAGAGTTCTCCAGACTCTTCCAAGAGATGTACATTCCGGCAGTTGCACGATCAGAGCTCAGAGACAAGTTCAACTGCCTCATCCAAGGCAGTATGACAGTAGAGGAATACAACGCGGAGTTTATACGCCTAAGTCGCTTCGCTCCGACATTGATCTCGACAGAGGAGGAGAAAGCTGAAAAGTTCTTTGATGGACTGAAGTTCGAGCTTCAGAGATTGATTGGCTCAGTCGTACCTACATCTTATACTGAGGTCCTTGCAGCAGCACGACGCATGGAGCGCGTCACTAGAAGGGAATCGAATCTGAAAAGGCCAAACCCATCCGCACCATCCAAGACAACACCAGGGGATTCTGCAAAACGATTCCAGAGGAGTATACCGGAGAGATCAGCAAATAGGGACAGACCTCTTCCTACTTGTCACCACTGCGACAAAGTAGGACACATTGAGAAGGAGTTCAGACGTAAGTTGGGACTATGTCTGAGCTGCGGATCCAACCAGCACTTTTCTAGGGACTGTTCTGAACGCAGAGACGGAGCACAGAGACTAGCTTTACCTGCACCACGACCAGCTACAGGAGCAGTAGGGGCACAACAGACAGGAGCTGGAGGAGTCAGACCACCAGCTACAGGAGGCTACCAGCAGAGACCACCACTGGCACCGCAGGCAGCCCTATTTCAGCAACAGCAGCAGCAGAGAGGACCAGCACAAGGTCGAGGCCAGGCATTCACCTTAGCTGTTGAGCAGGAGGCTACAGCAGGCGAGGTCATCGCAGGTACTATTTTAGTAGCTTAATTACCAGCTGTAGCATTATTTGATTCTGGAGTATCGCATTCATTTATAGCAGCTAGCTTTGTTGCCACCCATAGAGTAGCTACTGCACCCCTCCCGAAGATGAAGAGGATTCTTACGGGAGGTAGAATTATTCCGGTTAGTGACGTCTGTAGATCATGTTCAGTAGTCGTAGGTGGCCGAGAAATGCGAGCTCAATTTCTGATCTTTTCTATGCCGGACTATGATGTCGTACTTGGTATGGACTGGTTAAGTCAGTACCATGCGACTCTTGATTGCCGACTTGGGCGGGTTATATTTAGACCGCCTGGACATCCAGAATTTGAGTTTCTTCGAGGAGCAGTAGAGCAAGGAGTTTAGCCTACTCTTCGGGTATTATCTGTTGAAGAGGAGACAGGTTACCCAAGAGTCATCTCTGAGTTTGTGGATGTATTTCCTGATGACCTTCCAGGTTTACCACCTGATCGGGAAATAGAATTCACAATAGACTTAACCTCGGGAGCAGAGCCTATCACTTCATCAGTTTATCGGCTAGCACCTAAGGAGTTAGTGGAGTTGAAAGAACAGGTTGATGATCTTTTGGAGAAGGGATTCATTCGGCCCAGCGTTTCACCTTGGGGAGCACCCATATTATTTGTGCCGAAGAAGGACGGAACAGTACGATTGTGCATTGATTACCGGGCACTAAATGCTGTCACCATCAAGAACAGGTATCCCTTACCACGCATTGATGATCTATTCGATCAATTGAGTGGTGCAAGGGTATTCTCGAAGATTGACCTTAGATCTGGCTATCATCAGATCAAGGTGAGGAAGGAAGACATCCCGAAGACAGCTTTCAGGACGAAGTATAGGCATTATGAGTTCTTGGTGATGCTGTTTGGTTTAACCAACGCACCAGTAGTGTTTATGAGCTTAATGAACAGAGTCTTTCATCAGTTCTTGGATAAATTCGTAGTGGTGTTCATTGATGACATTCTCATATATTCTAAGAACCATGAAGAGCACGAGGAACATCTTAGAATCGTGTTAGAGACCTTGAGGCAGGAGAAGTTATATGCTAAACTTAGTAAGTGTGAGTTCTGTATGGACAAAGTACCTTTCTTGGGATACATCATATCAGGAGAAGGACTTTCAGTAGATCCAGAGAAAGTTGCGGCAATAGAGACTTGGCCTACACCCACATCAGTTGCAGAGGTGAGAAGTTTTCTCGGACTTGCGGGATATTACCGAAGGTTTGTAGAGAATTTCTCGAGGATTGCAGAACCGATGACGAAGCTTACACGTAAGGACCAGGAGTTTATATGGACAGAAGACTGCCAGAAGGCTTTTGAAGAACTGAAGAGAAGATTAACAACAGCACCTGTCTTGACTCTTCCTTCAGGGTCAGAAGGTTTTGTTGTTTACAGTGATGCATCAGGCAGCGGACTAGGATGTGTTTTGATGCAACATGGCAAAGTTATTGCTTATGCGTCGAGACAGTTGAAGGTCCACGAGAAGAACTACCCAACACATGATCTGGAGCTAGCAGTGCATTAAAGATATGGAGGCACTATCTTTATGGAGAGAGGGTCGAAATCTTTACTGATCGCAAGAGTCTGAAGTATGTGTATACTCAGAAGGAGCTTAACATGAGACAGAGATGCTGGCTGGAACTGATGGTAGATTTTGACATAGATCTGCAGTATCATCCGGAAAAGGCGAATGTCGTTGCAGACGCACTCAGCAGAAAGCCTATGGCTTATTTCTTGACGATGCAGCCCGAGTTATTGAGAGATTTGCAGGAGCTACAGATAGAGGTCGTCTTACCGGGACAGAATGGATTGATGGCTAATCTTGAGATTCAGTCATCACTCGTAGAGAAGATTAAAGAGGCATTGCCTACCGATGCTAGATTTCGAAGACTCAAGGAGAGGACAGAAGCTGGCCTACAGACAGGACTTCGCATCCACGAAGACGGAACATTGAGGTTTGGAAACCGCCTGTATGTTCCAAATGGAGAATTGAGACAGGAGCTAATGACTGAAGCACATAGCTCTATATACTCTGTTCACCCAGGAGGAACCAAGATGTATCGAGACTTGAGACAGTACTACTGGTGGCATGGAATGAAGAAAGAGATCGCAAGATTTGTGTCCAAATGCTTAGTCTGCCAGCAAGTGAAGGCAGAATATCAGAGGACTGCAGGTATGTTACAGCCGCTTTCTATACCAGAATGGAAGTGGGAGCACATCACGATGGATTTTGTCACAGGATTCCCAAGGAGCCCCAGCGGAAGAGATGCAGTATGGGTTATTGTGGACCGACTCACTAAATTGGCACACTTCTTGCCATTTAGAGTTGGGCAGTCCACAGAGGTACTAGCCGACATGTATATGCGACAAATTGTCAAATTACATGGAGTGCCTGTTAGTATTGTATTGGATCGAGATTCGAGATTTACATCTCATTTCTGGAGAAGCATGCAAGAGAGTCTGGGCACCAGACTCAAGTTCAGCACGGCGTACCACCCGCAGACAGATGGCCAATCGTAGCGCACCATTCAGATATTGGAGGACATGTTGCGATCATGTATGCTAGACTTTGGAGGATCTTGGGAAGATCATTTGCACTTAGTAGAGTTCTCCTACAACAACAGTTATCAGGCCAGCATTCAGATAGCACCATTTGAAGCTTTATACGGAAGGAAGTGCAGGTCACCTACATGCTGGAGTGACGTCGGTGAACGTCAGATACTGGGACCAGAATTGGTCACACAAACAGTGGAGAAGGTAAAGCAGATTCAGAATCATCTACGAGCAGCTCAGGACCGACAGAAGCATTGGGCAGATACGCACAGACGTCCCCTAGAGTTTAAAGAAGGAGATCACGTATTCTTGAGGATTTCGCCTACTCGTGGTACTATCAGATTCGGGAGCAGAGGCAAGCTGAGCCCAAGGTATATTGGGCCATTTGACATCCTCGAGCGTGTTGGTGAGGTGGCTTATCGGCTTGCATTACCTCCATCCTTAGAGGGAGTGCATGACGTATTCCACGTCTCACAGCTGCGCAGGTACGTGACCGACCCAAGTCACGTAGTCGATCATTCAGAGATCGCAGTGGGCCCAAGCTTGAGATATGAAGAACAACCGGTTGGCATTCTCGACGTCAGTGAGAAGACATTGCGAGGACAGACAATCAGACTGGTCCGAGTTGCATGAAAACATCATTCCCCTGGAGAATCGACTTGGGAACGAGAAGATAGTATGCGCCAGCGTTACCCCCACCTGTTTGAGGAGACAGCTGTAAACTAAGCAACCTTGTATTTCCATAACTCTTTCTTGAGTAGTTTATTCTTTGATTGCGAGGACGCAATCCTTTTAAGGAGGAAAGATTGTAAACACCCTATTTTTTAGATAATTTTTAATATAATTTTCCCGGATGTTTTCGGGATTTTGGATGAAGAACCGAGGTATTTAGGAGTTAAAGAATTTTACGGGCAGTTTATGGGTGTTAAATTATTCTGAAAGTAAAAATTTATTGTGTATAATGGAGAACCGAACGCATGGCATTTTTCGGTGAATTTATTGGACACCGGAGCAACGAATCGAGGACCAAAAGCTATAGAGAGTGAACCAGACCCAAGTTGAACAAAATCCAGGCTAGACCAAACCAAACCCAGCATTCGGGTCGGGTTGGATCCAAGCCGAACCCGACCCGGATCCAAACCGTGTGGAAACCCTAGGATTTCTCCGCCGAAGGCTCCTGTAGCAGCCTATATAGTGCCTCCTCGGCGTCCGTGCCTCGCCATCCCCTAAACCCTAAGCTTCCGCCGCCATCAAGTCGCCGACGATCACCTGGCTGCTCCGCCCAGTAGCTGATCCGCGACGTCGCCGCTTCCCATCACCTAAAACCCCGCCGCCGAGTTCGCCCAGACCGACTCCCCCTTCTCCGTCCTCCGCCGCGAACCCAGCAGTTAGGTCGACGACTCTCGGTCGACGACCCCCCCCCCCCCGCGTAGAGCCCTCAGCCACAGCCTCCTTCGACTGAACCCAGTGCCGGCTCCCCTCACCACCTCGACTCAGCCATCCCTCCACCCGATCGTCCCAAGCACGGAAGCCCTAGCCGACTGTGCAGAGCGGAGCCTCCGTCAGCGGCTGATCACCGAAGTCCTAGCCGACCTCGAGTCTGACCCCCGGCGAAGCCATCCGCAGACAGAGCCCTAAGTTCTGACTCGCCTCGGACACGAGGACGCAGAAACTCTGATCCAGGAGACGAGTCGACCCTCGGACACGCAGAACTCAGATTTTGGAGTCGGTTCAGGTACTGTTTTCACCCTCATCGCAACTCCAATTTCAATTTCGTCAGTTGCTACGCGTAGACTGTGTAACCCTCTCGGTGCCCGTACAATTCGTTCGGAGCATCGCGTCCTGTGGTGATCGCACACCGCGATCCAAAAACAGGAAAAAAAACGCCCCGTTTTACCCCAGAACTGAGTCGCCCCGCCAGACGGGACGACTTGGTCGCACGCGGTCTTTACCGAATTGTGCGCGACGTTGATACGGTCGTGTAGGATTTTGCAGAAGTCGATTCGGAGGTGCGTGCACCCCGGAATCAACGCGTATCCGCCGACGACACCCCGTATCCGTCCTTTTTGGAATGCGCTGTAACTTTGTGTACACACGTCGGATCGAGACGAAACTTGCGCCATCGGACTCGTAGCAATATGCTGGTCCTATGACCCAAGTTTGGTCCGATTCCGAGAACGTTGACAAAATCACGTATCGTGGGCCCCACAAGCTCCACTTGACGGGTGATTTTGAGATCGGCTCTTCGGAATCCAATTTTAGAAGTTCCGTTGGGTTCGTATCATCGTTCCTGACTAGTAGACACTGACTTTGCAGAATTTGGAGACCTTTGACCCTGACACGCTTTTCAGTGCAAAGTGGCCCACAAGTGGACCCGCTTTAATCCGAAAATGACCTTTTTGCCCCTGTGTCCAAATTGGACGTAAGGACAGGCATTTTTAGCTATTTGGCATCTTCTGAGACTATTGGTGATGTTTGTTACAGCTTTTGGAGTAGTACCTACCGGATCCATTGATACAGGGACAGTTGTTGATACCCAGACATCAGGCAAGTGTACCTTGCCAAACTTTGCAGTCTTTATATATATTTTCCTTGCTTTATCATATTTCTGTGCATGCTCAACCTAGGACCGTGTGACGTACTTAGCGTCCGATTATCAGTCGGGTGCCGACACTGTACGCAGTATTGGGTACGGTCATCTAGAGATGGACATCCGTGACACTTTATATTCTCGTACTTGTCTTATCAAGTACCCTATGACCCAGGACACTTGACACTATTCATGAGACAGGATTTTCCCGAGATATTCGCGGTGATTCTGTATAGGATACAGGACATGGACATTATATTCTTAGATACTATATGACTGGTTGCATTTAGCTATGATCGCGCTTGACATGGACATGAGACGTTATGGTCATGATATGCGTGGTTACATTGGGTGGGGAGAGACACACAGGCTACAGGCTGTTACATATATATATCTTCTATTATTGAGAGGTCGTAGACTCTCGTAGCAGAGCTAGACCCACTACCGGTTATTACCGCTACCCGGCTCCCCGACACAGAGCTTGTAGTGGCTCAGCCTGAGACTAGTGATGCTCTCACTTGCATTTTCACTTAGATGGTTACATATTTACCCCACTGTTTCATTTAGTTATTTATTTGCTGCACTGTTTATTTATTTATTGGCATGAGCTTTCTTGTACCTTGCTATGTCCCCTGAGGACCTGGATCCGGATTTTGTCCCCAGATTTTGCAGACGAGGTTTATCCCGAGATCTACGGGACCGGAGCAGGAGCTGATCCAGGAGCAGTACCACCATCCGAGGGCGAGGTCTTAGCCGAAGACTTCTCTTGAGCATCCATGTTTATGCTCAGCTTTTATTATTTATTTCAGTCTTTTATATTCTGGTCAGATGAACCATTGTACTAGATATTTATCGGGTTGTTCCCCGAAGTACTTTGTGAGACTAGATGATGATTTACATTCTTTATTATTCTGTGGATCATATTTTATATCTTGTATGGATGAGATTAGTTGTACCATGATTGTCGTAGACTTGTTTTACAGCTTAAGTATGCCCTGATGGATCCATTATATTGAGTTGGTCCATCGGTGCGTACTGCTGGCCATTATCACGCGTCCGGTCCCAAGGTGTTTTGGGACTGGGGCGTGACAACTTCCTCGGGCTCTACAACTGTCCTCCTGGTCTACCAAAGGATCCTCTAAAGATATATCTTCATGTGGATCGTAGAATATGGGACACTGCTATATAAGCCAATTGTCTGGAAAAATATATCCAGTCAGGATTAGAGCGAAGTACATACCTCTGAAAGCAGTTTCAATAGCATAATCGAGCATATAAACAGATATAGAAATAAAATACAAGATCACTAAACATATGAATGATGAACAAGATATACAGGTAATGTACGAACATATAGATCAACAATATGAATATCATAATATGATGAAGTAAACCGCAACTAACTATCTAAATGTGTCTCAGAATACAAGTTTATTATATGATCGGGTTGGGTGAACATGATAAGGTCAGACGGATTATAAGTGAGGTATGTAACCAGAATGTACACGATTTGTAACAATGGCTTTGATCACATAATCAACTCCTACTCTCCCACCCCCAACTAATACCGATGGATCCAATCATGACACGCTACGAACACGAAAATATAACCACTGTCATGAGCAGTGGGTGTAAACGAATATCATAAACATCGAACACGAGCGGTGGGTATACACGAATAAGCACACTGAATACGAGCAGTGTGTAAATACGAAGTATCATCAATACCAGTATACACTATGAGATACAATGTACACGAGTACCCCCTGAACACGGTAGGGGATAACAACTCATGACGGGATCCATATAGCACCAGTCCGTGAAATTACTGTGTCGGGGATCAATGTATACAATTCTAGAACATGCATATATACAATATTATGAATTAAAAATAATTAGAGAAATATACTTGCCTGAAGTCCTGAGCAAGGTGTGTCTCTCGATGCCCAAGCTGGTGTCACACAACCTATATATGGTATGTTGCATCAATACAAGGTTCTAAAATAGAAATAAGTTAAGTTGATACAATTCGAAGTCATAAAGCCATTTCTAGGTCAAACCGATAAAATCTAGGTTGCAAGAGTCTAAAACTAAGTCACTAAGTCGAAACACTATGAAACTATGCTATACAATCCAAGCTAAGATACTAAAAGGCATTCAAAAAGTCATATCCTAAGATACGCAAGTTCATTTATATGAAAAATAGTATTTTAGATATATATACAAGTCATTATACTTAATACTATATTAAAACAAGGAATTTAGGATACCTTGGCCTTGCACCAATGCGTATCGCACCTATCTCGATACCCAAACTCAATACCTTGGGTATCGACCCAATACCTTGGTAATACCTTGGTATCCCGAGGTAACCCAAAACTCAACATATAATTAATACCAATAGTATATAAAACCCCAAACTAATGCTAGTTATAACTAACACTAATATATACATCTCAATATAACATAGAACTAACTATAATACTAACATACATAGATATGTATAGTTAATATAACTAACTATCAAGATACACTACCTATTAGTATATGAGACTAACTATCAATCATAACATATATATACTAGTTTACATATCTAACTATCTACATAATCAAACATATACAACTAACTAACTAACTAACTACTATAGTAACTAACTAGACTAAACCAACCCATTACCCAATACCTTGAGTATCCCTCAATACCTTGACATTACCTTGGTATCCCAAGGTAATTCAAATCCTAATACATATAGTTAATATATATAGCTAACCCCATATACTAAACTATACTAACATAACTAAACTATTAACTTCTAACATATAATACATACCAATACATAGATACATATACCTACATAATAACTTACTACATATCTAACAAGTATATATATTCCTCTCACAACTATATATATAGATATATATAATCACACACACACACACACACACACACACACACACACACACACACACACACACACACACACACACATATATATATACCAACACATATATATATATATATATATATATATATATATATATATATATACATATAGATTTATATATCCACACATATATATATAAACGCATATATATAAACCAACACATATATATATACATTTACACTAGTATATACACACATTATAGTATCATATATATATATATATATATATATATATATATATATATATATATATATATATATACGTAAACGTATATATATATATAATTATAACATACAAGCATATATATATATATATAGATAACATATATACATATACATATAACTTATATAAATACACTACTATAATTAATAGCTATTACATATACATATAACTTATATACCTGAGTATCTAACTGGTTAGTGTACGAAATTGAATATCGCCTGAACGGTTCGCTATGCACACAGCCTTTCAGCTAAGTTGTTTTCAGTATCGTGAGCCCAAAATCCTTTGGTGCAAACTAGTTACAAACGAGATTGGACATCATTCAGGAAAAGACAAGTCTGACTTATAATGCAAACCGATAGAAACATTATCGAGATAATCGCTTAGATGAATATACGAAATCGTGTTTGGATTTTTGGAAATAGCTCGAACAATATTTTGTGTCAAAATGATACAAATCGAATATAGTCTACTTGGATGACTATCAACACAGAGTATATATGAGACTAAGATTTTACTAGGCGATACCTAGATATCGTGTAAGAATCCTTAGGTATGACATAGTGGTATAGCTACATATATACATAATACATAGGTACAAAAATATATGATACACTAACACATAAATTTTTATATATATATATATATATATATATATAAATATATATATATATAAATATATATATATATATATATATATATATATATAATTATATATTATAATAACTAAAAATAATGGAATAAAATGCACAAACACGTGGAGTGCATCGCTCCCGTATCCCACTAGATCTAGGATACGCTTGCGACACGAGTCCACCACATATCCAAATGTACCCCGAAGGACACGAGCAAGTCTAATATATTATTTATGAACAATACGAAGATTCAAACACAATTTTACGTGTTCGTGTCAAAATATGATAAGCACAAAGTCCCGTGTCGGAGAGAAAACCCCAAAATTAACACGTATCACCAAATTATTGGGATACGACCTACACGTACCCAATTATGGACACGATACTAGCCCCAAACACACAAGCACATGCCAAATTTATCTATAGGACCAATTGACACACACAACAAATGTCAATCTCGGAATTCTCCTAAAATTGACACAAAAAGCACCATAACTTTCTCAATAGGCCTCCTATGAACACAAAACCAAATCCTATAGGTAGCCTATGCATATGGGTTAATTTCTCATGGTTAAATCTCAGATTTAGAACCTAAATTAAGGGGAAAAACTGAATTATACCTATTGGGAGATGGATTTCCAATAAAATCTCCAAAATTGGTGAAATGAACCTTCAACTTGTAGATCCATGCTCCTCTTTGTAGATCCATTCTTCCTCCTTGTAGATCCTTGCTCTACTAGTCTCCAATGGTGATTTGGAAAGGAATTTAGTGAAAATTTGGTAAGGATTTGATGGAATTTGGTTGAGAGAAATTCTAGATCTAGATTTGGAATAAAAAATAAAGAGAGAAAGTTTTCATCCCCTTTATATAGGCGTCACTTGCCCCCTCCTTCAAGCTACTATATAAAGTCTAAAATATCCCTTGAGTCCTCTCATGAAAAAATAATTAAGGAGAAAAGCTTCTAGTCTAATGGGTTTAACATAATTAATCCTCCTCCTAATGATTGGGCTTCTAATTATTGGGCTCAATTCTAACTAGAATTAAATGTTGGTCCATGAGTCTAAACTAAATTAGTTAGGTCCACTAACACAAGTCCAAAAAAAAATCTAACATGCTAACAATAAATAAATATTCAACATGCACAATATTTATTTAACTACCAAATGACTAAAATACCCTTTCCTAGAAAATGTGGTAGTGACATAATTATATATACTAACAGTACTTAATATAGTTAATATTAACTAGTATAGTCTAGTATACCCTATGATTAGCCTGGTAAGAGACCAAGTGACATAGAAATGACCCAAATGCCTAAACTAGTATTTGGTATACATGTGTATCTTTTTAACACCTCTTAACACTTAATTTTATATTTAGGTCTTTGTGATCCTATCTTGGACATCGATCCTCACACCTTGCTCAGGACCACAGGCGAGTACATTCTCTGACAGTTTTTATTATGTTGATTATTTCTATGATTCTAGTTGTAGAGTATGCTTGATTCTGACATTGTAGATACATGGGCTAGTATCATAGATACCTGTCATGAGGAGTCATGATTGAAATCCATCGTACTAGCTGGGGACGGGAAAATATTAGCATATTATGTGATCATATCCCACTTTACATGCATCATAGCTCACCCCATATATCACGTTGGGTGTAGCCTGACCATTTACATGCCTCATAGCCTGTTATATATGATTAGCCTGACTATTGCTCGCATCATAGCTAACCAGATAGTTAGCCTGACCTCACATGTATCATAGCCAATCATATATAACAAGCTTGATCTCGTCCCAAGCCGATCACATAGTAAACTGATATTTCAAACACTTAGCTAGAATTTCTATTTCTTTATTCCAATTCACTCATTTCTAGCATTCACATATATCTGTTTATTGCTAATTAGTACTATTGTTGATTACATATTTTTTAGTATTTCCTATTTTTTCAGTATTTTTCTTCGTCATGTATTTCCTTACATTGTCTAATAGTTTTTTGTCAATATAAATAAAACTGCTATTTAGTGTGTGTGCTTCGTTCCAATCATGACTGGATAACATTTTTTAGAGGACCTTGAGGACTTCTGTCCTACTCACTATGGCCCAGGAGTAAAGGGAGACTACATACCAGAGATTTTAGAGGAGTCACTCTCCTTAGAGGAGATACTACCCACAGTCGCTTAGACAGCTCCTGGGTCTAGTTATCAATGTATTTATTTGTTTTAAACTTAAGACTTGGATTGTATTATTGTTGAGACTATTTATTGATGGATAGCTAGACTCTAGATTATTGTTGTATTTGAGTTGTTGTGCTTGACTTATGTCAGTACTTCCTTATCTTTATATCTTATCGTGCCATTTGCTTCCTATAGTTATTGTGATTGAGTATATTATGAATTGTTGATCAATGCATTATTCATTGTCCTCCTTATGGAGTTGAGATCAATAACAGGTTATGAGTTATGTTTGGTAGTCTTGAGACCTAGACAACGTTCTACCGCCGATGCTGCGGCGTAGGCTGGACGTACCTACGGCTCATGTCCAAATTTTGAGTGCAGGTCATGACAATACCTAGGCGATGTTCCAACATTATATCTTGTATCTGTTCTTCAGCTCCGGACGCAACCCTCCAATGCTCCAGAGTGAACTCCATGCCTTAGCATGCACGAATGGGGTTTCCGCACCGAACGAGGTTTTTTCGCACCCTGCAAGCAATTTGGTGGGTTATCAGTACATGAATGTACTAGTGGGGAGGCTTCTTGCTCGCTCAACAAATCCAAATATGTTATATAGGTTCCGTGCACCATCTATTAAGTTATATTTCTAGTCTTGCCTTAGGATCAGTTTTATGGCATAATGAAAAGCCTAACTCGTGTGGCAGTGCGCCGTATGATATAAAAGGAACACGGCGAAACTTACCAACTTACCATTATTCCTTCTCTGTCCAAGGCAAACCAAGTTAAAATTAAGCACAAACATTTATAATAAAATCCAGGGCAATTGAATAAGCAAACACAAGTGTCGTGAACGTGGTTATATTTCGGGTGCAAGAGTTACACGGATTATCAGGTATGTTGTAGTAGTTGTTCAAGTGTTCAATTATGTAAAAGCATCTTATACCCATGATTGTTCAGGTATTGCAGATTATTAGATGTGATGCAATGACTCGAACGCGGATTGCCACTAAGCGATAATGACTTATCTATATGGAGGGTCACTAGCATAGCCATGATGGACGATGTCTCACTGACAGAATGGGTATAATGCAAAGAAACAGGACATCACAGGCTATTCCCCCGAACAGGTAGAGACTGCCTCTTCAAAGGGAATGGGGCATAACGTAAAATAACATGGACGTTGTGCACCATCCCCATAAACAAGAAAGAGGACAACATGGAGTCCGTCTAGACCGGATCGGTCCTAGTGCCCCGAGACCATCCGTAGAATAAGATTTGAAAATCTTCCTTGTGCACAAGTTGTCCGTGACATACAAGTCTTAGGTCTCAGATTCACGGGATTCATGACATGTTAATTCTTGATTCTTGTTAAGAATGAGTATGCTCCACGAGCTGTGATATTGACATGCTTCTCATTCAGAGTTAACCTTGACATGGTGCAATCCCCTGGTTCGGAGATGCCTTGGCGACCTAACGGTCCCGGATACTTTCAGGTTCATACTTGCACGGAACGACTATTAGATAGCCTTCCGGTGAATTGGATGAATGCAAGGCGAGATAGTGTTTACTTGATTGTGGCATAAATTATGTGACAATCATTAGAACGGGGCAATGAGTACAAGTTAACATATAAGCAGGCAAGCATTGCATTTGTGTAAACATAAGCATTTTCGTTTGGCACAGGTCTAAGGGTAAAGCGAGTAGTGAAACCGTAAAGGGACATATCAAACAACATAATCTATGGACGTACAGTGTAAACAAGTGAAACTATATATATATATATATATATATATATATATATATATATATATATATATATATATATATATATATATATATATATATATATATATCGATCTACTCGAGGCATAGCGGGGTCTACTTGCACGAAGCAAAGTTAGCATGCGAGGGTCCATTTATAAGCAAAGTTTCATTTTCATGTTCTAACACAAGAAATACAAGTTGGGATTATTGTCACGCCACAGTCCCAAAATACATAGGACCAGGAATACGTGACACGCCAGCTACGCATTCGACCAGACTCTGGTCTGACTCAAATACGTATAAGCTGTATAATAAAGGGCACTATCTAAAAATCCCATAAATGTAAACAGATATGTCTCAATCCACAATAAACATAAATATACAAGAAAGAGCTGCATGTGCTAAAGTCGGCCGTCCAATAACACACCAACTCGAATAGACTCGAGAAGAAATATGAGTATATAAAAACTAGGCTACAATAACAGATGAATAATCAATATAAAATAACCATAATGCTGGTAGATATGATTTGAGTACCTGGTACAATGCCCGTAAGACATGCAACTCCATCAGCAACTCCAAATGCTCCGTAATCGTCTATGCTGCAAAACTGGCAAGGGACCAAGTCCTCAGAGGGACATAACAAGGTACAAAAATATAATATGCCAAAGTACAACAGAAAGTACAAGTGCAACAACGGTATAATCTAGCATAATCACCTAAGTGAGACACAGTTTGAAGACAATGTTCAATGCGTGGGCTGTCCAAAATAAAACCATAGCTCCGAACACAGAGACACACGGGGCGTACCGTAGCTCCGAGCACAGAGTCATACTGGTGATAGTACTACTCCGGATACAGGAACACTACATAATCTGGACATATACGTATATAAGCGCGTGCAGAGGAGCCCAAACGTCAAGTAACTGTCTTTCCCTTCCCAAGCGGTCAACGATACGGGTGCGATACACTCCACGTATTTGTTGTGTCCTTCGGGGTACATATGCTCGTGTCCTTCAGGGTATATTTGGTTGTGTGGTGGACTCGTATCTCAAGCGTATCATAGATCTAGTGTGATACGGGTGCGATGCACTCCACGTGTTTGTTGTGTTGCATTTCTAGATCCAATTTCCATTATTCATAGCTTTTAGTAATATATGTATACATATGTATATAGATATAGTGTTATGTATATGTATAAGTATATGTAATTATAAGATACCATATAGTTATGTATATATATAGCTATGTGATTGTGTGTATATATATATATATATATTGATAATTATGTGTATCTATGTTATATATATATATAAAACTCACAGTACACCTATATATCTATATATATATATATACACGTTCATAGGTACACATATAGTATATATATATATATATATATATATATATATATATATATATATATATATATATATATATATATATATATATATATATATATATATATATATATATATATATACGTAAGCAGTTATATATCTAGATAGTAGAGAGAGTGTATATATAGAGAGAGATTTATATATGAGTATATGTGTGTGTTATGTGTTTGTGAGTGTGTGTGTGTGTGAGGATGAGCAGTTCGGGCACAAAGGAAGAGCAGCAAGCAACAAAGAAGGGTCGGGTAGTGTGTGCAGTGAGGTAATCAAGCAATAGCAGGATTCATCACTGCACAGTAGCAGTCGGGCAGTGACTGAGACTGCCCCTCAAGTATCAGTTCAGCAAGAACTAGTAAGCAGGGGTCGTAGCAGCAAGCAATGGGCAGGGCAGAGTCACTGCAGCTGCAGCAACGAAGCCATCGAGCCACAGCAAACGAGTGCAAGCAGCTGCAGTAGTTCACCATCAGTATCAGCAGCATTCTTCAGCACTGCAGTATCTTGCAGTGCCCGAGCATCACAACAGGGAGCAAGGTCAACTACAGCAGAGGGAGAGCCAACTATAGCAGCAGCAGGCTTCAGCAACTGGGCAGCTAGCTAGGTGAGTTGGTTTGAGCTAGTTTAGTTAGTTAATTAGTAGTAGTTAGCTAGTTTATTATGGTTAGTTAACTAGTTAATTAGCTATCTAGTTTTTAGTATCTAGATAGTTAGTTACCTATACATATATACTTATGTATCTCTAGTTATATATATATATATATATATATATATATATATATATATATATGGTTGGAGATTAATTGGGTAGTTAGTTAGTAGTACATTTTAGTAGTTGGTAATTAGTATAATAGGTGATATTGTATTAGATATATACATATCATTATATAGTTAGATTGGATAGCTACTATATGCTAGAGTGATATTACCTTGAGATACCAAGGTAAGTGTCAAGGTATTTGGTCGATACTCAAAGTATTTGAGTTGGGTATCGAGATGGGTGTTTTGTGGTGCGTTACCAAGTTGGTTCAAAGCCAAGGTATCCACTTAGTAATTGTAATTAGGATTAGTATATATATTATTGATTGAATATGCATATATGCTATTTTCATATCTCTTGTTTGCATATCTTGAGATACGGTATCTTAGTGTGTTCATAGTAACTTAGATTTAGCTAATGTGGCCTAGATTCTTAGTGTATGGACCCAATATACTAGGGATAGACTCATACAACCTAGAAATAAGTAGTTTGACCAAGTTTGACTGGTTTGACTTAGAGTTGACCTAGTTTGACTATTTTGACTTAGAAATGGCTTTTTGACCTAGATGCTGACTAGTTTAACTTATTTTTATTCTAAAATTTTGTATTGATATTATATTCCATATCTAGATCTTCGAGGCACCGTTCCGAACATCTGTGATACCGTACACCGGATTTCAGGTGAGTACATTCTCTGATAGTTTCTCATTTATGATATCCTCTATGTCTTTTGTATCTAGTATAGATATCCTTGATTTCTTGATACGATGGTTACACGGATTGGTATATTCGGATCTCGTCATGAGATGTTATTCCTTGGTATATATGGTGTATCTTGTGCAAGCCTTATTTCTTGTTCTTCTTGTACATGTACAAACACTGATTCTCGGGGAGACCTGTCACGACCCGCACCCGAAAATCGGGTATGAGTCATGGATACATCCAGCCTACGCCGCAGAATCGGCGATAGAACGCTGTAAAGGTCCGTTCTAGGTCACAATATCTATATCTCATAAAACCTGTCAATATAACCTCTCCAAAAGGAGGGCAACCACGCAATATATATATGACTCAATCACAATAACTAGGGGAAGATTAAAAGCACGATAAGATATCAACAAAGAAACAAGAACCAAAGAGCAAGTACAATATCCAAATACAGTCCAAGACTAAAGTCTACAACATCTCACAGCAGCAAAATAATAAATACAGTCATCCAAAATAGCAACTGGAAACAACCCAGGAAACCCACCTAGCTAACGGTGTCTCCTCGACGGGCTCCTCCTCAATCTTCGGGTCACAACACTCCTCGACACCAGGCCCATAGAATGCTGGGCAAAAAAATTCTCAGGATCCTCTGGAAAAAATATGTCCAATCAGGACTGGAGCGGAGTACATAACTCTGAAAGCAACTCCAAATACATGGTAAGGTGTATATGACTAGCAATAAAAAAGTATACAAGATGCACATAAAAATAAATACATGGTGGAGCAGGTAAAGTAGCTGCAATATAAAACTGGAGAACAATACAAGTAGTAGAGAAGTAACTGCATGTGAGAAAATAGGAATACTAGCTAAGTGCCTTGAGCACAAGTTCGTTATGTGATCGGCTTAGGTTGCACATGAATAATCTATGATAACTCTGTTATACGTGAGTTGCATAGCCGACATACACATGAATACTGTTTGGCTTTGATCACATAACAAACTCCTACTCTCCTCCCCCACTAATACTCTTAGATCCAACCACGACACGCTACGTACATGATAAATAACTCGCGCACATGAAGGCGAGAGCACACGAAGCACATGATAGCACATGAGAATCAATACCCAAAGCATATGATGAAATACATGTGATAGAGTATCCGCTGAACACGGTAAGGGGGATAACATCTCATGACGGGATCCAACTAGTACCAGCTCGTAAAATAATGTGTCAGAATCAAGTATTACAGTTCTAGAACAGGTGATATATACGCTATCATGAAATGGAAACAATCAGAGGTAGGTACTCGCCTGACGTCCTGAGCAACTGGTGAGGATCGAGATCCGGACTGGCGTCGCAAGAACCTATTACAAAAAGTAAGGTTAAACGGGGTTCTAAAGAGTAAAATTGATATAAAATAACTAGAAACAGGCTTCTAGGGATATTCTAGGTCGAACGGGTCAAACCGGTAAAATTTGGGTCAAAAAGTCAACCAGGGTCCAAAAAGTCAACTCTGGGTCAAAACTAGGTTAAACATTGACTTTTACGGTCAACGGGGACAATTATGGTCAACGCTAGGTCAAACTTGTGCACCTAAAATTCTAGGTCAAAACTAGCTCATTAAGCTAGTAAACCCTCAAACTTGCCTCCTCGAGATACCGGGATACCCTCGGTATCCGATACCTCGACCTAAGCTACGCACCCTGCCTATACCCGCTAACACCTATGCTAACACGTGTAATTATATATACCAATACATAAAAACCCAACTCTAACCTTATTCCTAGGCAATTGCTCAAAACCTTACCCCGATACTCAATACCTTGGGTATCTCAAGGTATTGAGATACCTTGATATCTCAAGGTATTTGAGATATCCTGCTAACCCTCACTAACACTACTAACTAGCTATCTATCTATGCATATACATATATACCTAGCTATATATCTAGGCTACTATATATATATACAAACACATAGGTATATATATATATATATATATATATATATATATATATATATATATATATATATATACTAATCTATGTATCTATGTATCTATATATATATATATATATATATATATATATATATATATATATATATATATATATATATATCCCTCTCGCTACCTGCTACTGCTGCTACGCGGGTGCCCAAGTTGCTGTTGCTATCGCGCTGCGCTTGCTGCTGCTGCTGCTGCAGTTGGCTGCTGCTGCCATTGCAGTAGCTACTTGCTGTTGCTGCTCCTCGCTGGCACTCCTGCTCTGCTCATCTGCACCTCCATCTCGCTGCCACTGCTGGCTGCTAACCACTGCCTCGCTACACATGCTGCTGTGCTCACTGCCTACTGCCCCCCCTCGCTGTTACACTACTACCCATCTACTACAGCTGCTCTCCTGCACTTCTAATCTACTACCCCCTCGACACACCACACACACACACACAAACACGCATATATATATATATATATATATATATATACACACACACACAAACATATATATATATATATATATATATATATATATATATATATATATATATATATATATATATATATATATATATACACACACACACAAACATATATATATATATATATATATATATATATATATATATATATATATACACACACACACACACAACCATATATCTATATATACACTTATACATATATGTATATAGGTACACACACACACTTACACATACACACACATACATATATAATCACACATATGTATATACATATAAATACACTCTACATATATATATACACACACTTATATATATATAGACACACACACACACACACACACACACACACACACACACACACACATATATATATATATATATGGAAAAAAGGGATATGAGCCATAGGCTCATATTCCTACATGAGCCAATGCACATGTGGAACAATAGGAATGGAGTGTACTAGTGCATATGGGTGCACATGGGATATAGGAATCCATTCCTATTGGTCCACATGTGCATAAATCATATTGGAATATGAGCCTATTGCTCATATCCCGTTTACCCTATATATATATATAGACTCATATATACATATACACAAATCCAACACACACAACACACAACACCAACGCACGCACAATGACCCAAACACCAATAAATACATATAAATATATAAAATATAACTCGAAAACTCTAGCACACACTCCCCAAAGCTAAACTAATGCGCGCACAAGCCCGAAATCTAGAAACCAAGTCGAAATGGCCATTCAGTTATTTCGACGAACACGTGGAGTGCGGTTCGCGAAACCTCGTAAAACGTACACCAAACCTACTCAAAATCGGCCCAAAATTTATCCACGGGTTCTAATCGATGTCTAGAACCTAAAAAAAATGCTAACTCGTCGATTCTAGGTCCGTGGCAAAAATACGCACGCACATAGAATCTACGATGACAAAAACCCCCAAATCGCCCGAAACGCCAAAATCTTCGCGACACGACCTCTCGTGTCCGAACGGGCACACGTACTTACCCTCAAGACACCCAAGCACGTCTACCTAGGTCCATCTAACCTAGGGCATCACCCAAAATTGGGCCAATCTCGGATTTCATCCAAAATTGACACACAACCTAATGTCAAAGTCTCCAAACACAACCAAACAAGTTCTAACTTTCTCCCACGGGTAGCCTTAAAGTCTAGGAAAGTTCTAAACCACTAATTATACTATATTAGAGTAATTACTAAGAGAAAAGTTAGGGTTTACCTCTTGGGAGTTGGAATCCCAAGGCCAAAGTCTCCAAAACCCTTGAAATCACCACCCTTAAGCCTCCAAGCCTCCAAACCAAGCCTCCACACTAAGTTTAGGCTCTACACACCTAGGATAGGGAAAAGTATAGGGTTAGGGTTTACATAAATGGAAGAATAGAAGAAGGAAGAGAAGAAAAGGAGAACTTACTTGCTTGAAATGAGAGATTGGAAGAAGAAAAGAGTGGAGAAAATAGAGAATGGAATGTGGAGAAAAAGAAGAAGAAGTGAAGGGGGAGGTTCCGGCCAAGTGAGTTAGGATTAGAGGGGGGGGGGCAAATATATAGAAATAGTCCCCGCTGAATATTCCCCGGCCAAGAACTTATTGTATATCTCTTGTATCTATTGTTGCATCTTGTATATTCACATCTCTCACGCCCAAATCTTCCACAAGCTCAATAGTCCCCGCTGAACGTGAATCACCACGTTTCAGCTCTCCAGCGGGACAATCGTTCTATTCGGGACGTGATGTCGTACGAGCCTGGAGTTGCGCTCGTACAAGGCGATGTTGTTAAACACTAAAGTTATCATCGAAACGACCAAGTTACAGCGGAAGTCATATTGTGTACCAAGCACACATCAGAGTATACGCAGCGAAGCTCTCGATAGGGTCCAAATGAAATGCCCCGAAGGCCATGCCACAAAGGCGATGCCACGGAGATGATGAAATTCTCTTGCTCTTTCTCTAGCCCACAAAGGTACTTACAGTTCATACATCATGCCTCGTATATCCAAGCAGTGCCACTACGCCTGCGTACCTGAAATATTGCCCACAAACGTGGGTCAGTACACAGCCGTACTGGTGAGCGGGGTAACCCACTCGCCTAAGCCGACACTAAGTAAAAAGTGAATGCAAACAGTTATATGGTGATCTTTCTAGTTGAATCCTAGATTCATTTCATGGCATATGAATGACATGTTAAGGAAAGATGTAAAGCAGTTTACGCATGCAAGCATTCAACTCAAACCAAACGACAAGCATTATATAACCAACCCAAAGGATACTAGCACGCAACCCGTCCTACTCAAGTCATCGTTCGCACGATAACAATCGAACCATTCCCAAGCCTCAAATATCCATCCTCAACCAAAGTTTATATCCCAATCTCGAGTGCACACTCTTGCCGAGGTAAGGTGGCCGCGCCTACACGAAAGCCAAACCAACAAAAGAAAAGCAAGCCAACTCTTATCTATATGAAGTCACTGGCTAAGCCATACAGGACATATCTCAAGCATTACGACGCACCCTATCAGCCTGGGAATCAAGCCCCGCTGAAGGTCCCGTAATGCATCATGACTAGCATGAATCAAATATTTTCCTCCGGATCTATACGGTTCCAGTGCCCCGGAAAGCCGTTTCGAGGAAATGCCAAGACTTGTGCACAAGTCGTCCGTGACATGCAGACACAAGTAGGTATGACGAGAGGATCGAACATTCTCGCCCCACCAAGCGATCCTAGACTCCTTCAACCGATATCCAACCAAATATCCATAACCATTCTTCCAACATATCCAACCAAGGAATCCAAATCTCGACCTCAACATAAAGCCCAAGGCACCAAAATACCCATATGCACAATCTCTCAAGTTGTGCGCTAGTTATTCCCATATTCACAATATCGCTTCTCAGCAATGTATTTCAAATTGGTACAACACCCATGCTCAAAGCAATTCCATAGCACAATGTCCCAACAGTGGCACAATACCCTCGCCGATGCAGTTGTTCGGTTTCGAACCACAACTGCTCGCTTTGCAAGATAAAGCGACCAAATGATACTCGTACACGGATGCACGCTCGCTCGCCCGAATTCTCGATATTTTTGATTGCCTCATTGTATCATTCCAACCGTCCAAGCATAATCCCAATTATTCAACCGACTACCTCAAATGTAATAATCCAACTCTAGCTCCAACTATCCAACGCGTAAATCATTACAAGCCATAATCCAATTCCATGCCAACGACGTACACTCTATGCACGCCTCAGTGTAGTGATTCCCAATGTTTCAGCCCAAGTGTTCAAGCCTTTTATGTGTTTTCCATATTATTAGGCATGAAGGAGTAGAGGAGAAGGGAAAGAGCCAACTCATAATGTTTGATCCCGTTAGGCATCCTGTCCTGCCGATACAGCCAATCCCTTGAACCCGTGGTCCGATGCAAGCGCGATCTACTCAACTGGTATGACCGTGCGAGCAGGCCGTGCTCTCCAAATCATTCGACCAATTGGACTAAGAAAGACGACATTATCGCTCCCATCCAGCTATTCAGTACTGTTCTGAACGAACACCTGATTTCAATCGAACCCGCTAGCCATCTGCACATTGAAACCAACTCAATCAATACTTCTTTCCAAAATCCAACAATTCAAATATGACCAGCATTTGTTTTATTCAATCCGACTCAGCGTAACGCACCGAGCGATTGCGGGGCATTACATAATATACCACTTAAAATCAGGTTCGTCCACGAACCGTGCTGGTACTCATTCCTTACTAGCATGCCACAATCCAATTCCATAACTCTGCTTTATGCGACTCTCATACTCACGATCCGGACTCCGCATCTCGTTCTGCTGAACGCTCGTACAAATTTCATAAATTCCTACGTCCTCCTTGCAGCTCAATACAAATTCCTCTCATCGCTTAGTTTTGGATCGTACATATATTTAAGGCATCCCTAAAATACATGCATTTCAGTCGAGCTTTGCGATAGTAAATTTGAACAAGTTACAAGGGTATCTTTATGTTCGAGGCATCCATTTGCTTTACTCCCAATGAACCAAATCACGATTTCTATTCCAACATATTCGATTGAGCACTATTCTCAATTATGCAGATTTTCCATCGACTCAATCCGTTCGTGTTCTAACTCAATCCATCCAACTATCTCTGAATCCGCACTAGCAACATTCCCAAATATTTCTTATGCACCGAACGATCACCACGGCTGATCTACCCCAAGCTAGGCGACTTACCCAAATATCAAACTTTGTTTAGATCATTTCAGTCCAACACCTTTTCCTGCCATCTCAAATATCTCACTAGGTGATCATCTATATCGAGGTTCGTATGATCCACGAAGATCTTGTCGCCACACCAAAGGGATAGTGTCGCCACGATTTCAATGTGGACACACTCGCCATAATTCTTAGGTTGCGCATGGAATAGTCCTTTGCGCTGCTTCCACTGCCTCGAAGCATAGGATATCACATTTGCCTTCTGAACGAGCACGCTTCCCAGACTAAGTTTCGAGACATCTTGTAAATCTGAGGCACGTCTATCCCTTCCAGTATTCGCAAGGATTTGATCTGAACGAGCCGCTGCTTTAACTTCGTGAGCTAGTTTCACAGTCGTATAATTCATATGAATGCTATTCCCTTCCAGGGTACGAAGAGTCAGAGGCGATGCCATCGATAAAAATATGTGACTCTGAATCTCATCAGTTGACTAGGCTACTTCCACCATCGCTCTGATCTTCCGACTGCATCTTCAGCTGAAGACTATCCCAAGGGTCTCTCGAATCCAACACTCAGTCGATAAGCCAAATCTCATTGCTCACATCTGCCCTCGACGCATTCCCAAATACGCTGCCTCAAGGGTCGTTCTATGGGTCTACCATATTCATTTTCGATTCAGCGGACAAGTTGCTAGGGTCAGCTATCCCGAAGCTACGCTCGATAATTGTAAGTCATCACGACGGACAGTTACTATAAACCATGCTATATCACATCTGCAAATTCGAATCAAAATTCCAACCATTTCATCCGAGCGAACTTTCGAATCCGAGAACCGTGCTCGTTGAAACCGTCTTCCATCAATCCGTCATTCTGCCCTGAATCCATCAAATTTCCGAATTGCCATGTTCGTCTTCTCGCACTACCAATTGTAATGATTCTCAAAACTCAAGACTTGCTCAAATTCTTATCCATTTGTCGCGTCCCTTAATGCACGTCCAACTTACTCGAGTGGCACAGTGATTTGTTCCGACGTTGCTCCCATATTTAGCTATCTTTAAAAGTCTGTCCGCCATAATCTTTTACCTTCCGTTGTTGCCACAATCCGTCCACGTCTTCCAGAGAATCCGTCTACCCTTGTTGCACCATCTTGCCCAAAATTCCATTTTCGCTAAACCTGAGTCGACTTCTCGAGCAGCAATATCCAAAATCTTTCAAGTTTGTGTGAATCCATCGCATTGTCCCTCCAAACCAAGTTCGTGTTTCATTGCTCAACCAACAGCTCAAATGTGTTGCCCAAAATTATAGTCCGTGCTCGCTATACTTCGATTAACCCATCTCTTCGCTCAAGCGTCTCCCAACTATTCGTTCCGATCCCGTCCATCTCTTAAGCCCAGCGATACTTCCATTTGCACCAGTCCGTTCTCGATATACTCAACTCAATATTCGCTTGCTTCATTTTTATTCTTTCCAACTCAGCCGATGTGCACCAACCAACTTGTATTCTCGTTACCCGAGTCCGTTCAGGCAATTCCCATTGATGTCCAACCAAAATATTTTTAATGCCTTGCTCAATACGTGGTATCCCATATACCACTCCGAATCAAGTCGCTACTCGCATTACGATTTCTTGCACTTATCTAAAATCCGTTTGAACCATCCCTCATGTGTGATCATGCTTTTTCCAATTCGAGTTTGACACAAAACTCAGACAATGCTTGAATTATCCAACTATTTCCATAAATCTCGTTATGCAACTTATGCTATGTTCCATTCTCGATGCTTCCAGCTATCCTCAAACCGTCCGATACTTTCGCAAGACGAGCAATCGTGCAACGATTGTATTTTCCGAATAATCCAACCCAATACCCAATGGTTTCACACATTTGTTGTACGAGCAACTCGTGTCAACTACTCTGATATTTTCAAACTAAACTCAAACCTGCTCAACCGATGCGCCACAGCCAAAATTCTAACTTCTATCAAACACAGTCGCTATACGAGAAACTCGTGCAACGGTTCATTCTCATCGAATGCTCCTACTCACGACATGCCATAAAACCCAATCTCGTATGCCAACCAACTGATCCATTAAGGCAATCAGAAACTCCCTGAACGATAAGCCAAGCTAACCCAACTAAAGCTCTCAACTTGTTGCACAAATACAACAACGCCACCCAACTTGCTGTACGAATGCAACAACGCCTAACGAGGCTAAGCGATCCTACGAAAACCAACCAAGGCAATACAACCAAGAATAACATGCAGCCACAACCAACAATATATAGACTTATTGCATGAAATATCCGATGCGGCACCGAGTAGAATCAAGAGCTAAACGACACGCGAAAGCTATTTTAGAGTTTGTGATGAAGCGAAGGACCAAGTCCGAAGAAATGAACCAGGCGCTCTGATACCAATCTCTGACGTCCCAATCTCCCGCAAGCTCAATAATCTCCGTTGAACGTGAATCACCACATTTCAGCTCTTCCGCGGGACAATCGTTCTATTCGGGACGTGATGCCGTACGAGTCTGGAGTTGCGCTCGTACAAGGCGATGTTGTTAAACACCAAAGTTATTATCGAAACGACCAAGTTATAGCGAAAGTCGTATTGTGTACCAAGCATACATCAGAGTATACGCAGCGAAGCTCTCGATAGGGTCCAAATGAAATGTCCCGAAGGCCATGCCACAAAGGCGATGCCATGGAGACGATAAAATTCTCTTGCTCTTTCTCTAGCACACAAAGGTACTTACAGTTCATACATCACGCCTCGTATACCCAAGCAGCGCCACTACGCCTGCGTACCTAAAATATTGCCCACAAACGTTGGTCAGTATACAGCCGTACTGGTGAGCGGGGTAACCCACTCGCCTAAGACGACACTAAGTAAAAACTGAATGCAAACAGTTATATGGTGATCTTTCTAGTTGAATCCTAGATTCGTTTCATGGCATATGAATGACATGTTAAGGAAAGCTGTAAAGCAGTTTACGCTTGCAAGCATTCAACTCAAACCAAACAATAAGCATTATATAACCAACCCGAAGGATACTAGCACGCAGCCCGTCCTGCTCAAGTCATCGTTCGCACGATAACAATCGAACCATTCCCAAGCCTCAAATATCCATCCTCAACCAAAGTTTATATCCCAATCTCGAGTGCAAACTCTTGCCGAGGCAAGGTGGCCGCGCCTACACGAAAGCCAAACCAATAAAAGAAAATCAAGCCAACTCTTATCTATATGAAGTCACTGGCTAAGCCATACATGACATATCTCAAGCATTATGATGCGCCCTATCAGCCCGGGAATCAAGCCCCGCTGAAGGTCCCGCAAAGCATCGTGACTAGCACGAATCAAATATTAATTTCCCTCCGGATCGATACGGTTCCAGTGCCCCGAAAAGCCGTTTCGAGGAAATGCCAAGACTTGTGCACAAGTCGTCCGTGACATGCAGACACAAGTAGGTATGATGAGAGGATCGAACATTCTCGCCCCACCAAGCGATCCTAGACTCGTTCAACCGATATCCAACCAAATATCCATAACAATTCTTCCAATATATCCAACCAAGGAATCCAAATCTTGACTTCAACATAAAGCTCAAGGCACCAAAATACCTATAGGCACAATCTCTCAAGTTGTGCCCAAGTTATGCCCATATTCACAATGCCGCTTCTCAGCAATGTATTTTAAATTGGTGCAACACCCATGCTCAAAGCAATCCCATGGCACAATGCCCCAACAGTGGCACAATACCGTCGCCGATGCAGTTGTTCGGTTTCGAACCACAACTGCTCGCTTTGTAAGACAAAGCGACCAAATGATACTCGTGCATGGATGCACGCTCGCTCGCCCGAATTCCCGATATTTCCGATTGTCTCATTGTATCATTCCAACCGTCCAAGCATAATCCTAATTATTCAACCGACTATCTCAAATATAATAATCCAACTCTAGCTCCAACTATCCAACGCGTAAATCATTACAAGCCACAATCCAATTCCATGCCAACGACGTACACTCTATGCACGCCTCAGTGTAGTGATTTCTAATGTTTCAGCCCAAGTGTTCAAGCCTTTTATGTGTTTTCCATATTATTAGGCATGAAGGAGTAGAGGAGAAGGGAAAGAGCCCACTCACAATGTTTGATCCCGTTAGGCATCCTGTCCTGCCGATACGGCCAATCCCTTGAACCCGTGGTCCGAAGAAAGCGCGATCTACTCAACTGGTATGACCGTGCGAGCAGGCTGTGCTCTCCAAATCATCCGACCGATCGGACTAAGGAAGACGGTATTATCGCACCCATCCAGCTATTCAGTACTATTCTGAACGAACACCTGATTTCCATCGAACCCGCTAGCCATCTGCACATTGAAACCAACTCAATCAATACTTCTTCCCAAAATCCAACAATTCAAATGTGACCAGCATTTGTTTTATTTAGTCCGACTCAGCGTAACGCACCGAGCGGTTGCGGGGCGTTACAACATCTATTTACTATTACATAGTTTATATCATCGATTAGAACTGCTATTAGAGATGTACTCTGCTCCTTTCCTAACTGGATATATTTTTTCCAGATGACACTGAGGAGTGGTACCCTACTCATTACAGGCCTCAGGATGTTGTGGGCTTAGAGCCAGAGACCCTGGCTCAGGAGGGACTCATCCCGACTGAGACAGACGACCCAGGACTTATAGTATCTTAGTTATTCTCTTATACTGGATTTGTCTCCAGCTTATTATTTTGTATTTTCTCAGACTCATTGATGTTATTATTTTGACTTATGAGTTGTATTGTGACTATTCTATGTTTTATCATATTCATGCTATTCTCCATCTTAGATCTGTGATTGAGTATATCGATATTGTTGGTGGCTTATTATATTGCTAGATAGATTACCCAAACAACGTTCTACCACTGATTCTACGGCGTAGGCTGGTCGTTGGTCCCAACTTGCATCCCTACATCGGGTGCGGGTCGTGACACAACCTCAGGCCGGAGAGCAGGACCATCGCCGGTTACACGGCTTGCGAGACTTAGTCGATTTGCTCCTACTTTGGTAGCGACCGAGTTGGAGAGAGCGAGAAGGTTCCAACAAGGACTCTATTTAGAGATTATCTTGGCGGTGGAGCAGCATGAGTTTTAGACCTTTGACGCTGTGATGCGGGCAGCCATAAGGTATGAGTACACATCGCAGAGGATTACAGATTGAGTTATGAGCCAAAAGAGGCCCAACGTTTCAGGAGGATCAGCATCCCAGTTATCAGCACCAGCTCCAGCAGTCCGAGCCCTGACGATTGGATTCTCGAGGAGGGCATCATCTCAGCAGTCTTCCTAGACATTCCCTCAGCAGAGGTATTCATCTTTTTCTTCCCATAGTTATTTTTATTACGGGAAACCTGGGCATATAGTATCAGAGTATCATAGGGCACATGGATTGTGCTTGGTGTGTGGGACATCAGACCACATGGTCGGAGCATATCCTAGGAGGAACCAGACTAGATCATCATCGACCCAGTCAGTAGTTCGGCCAGCAGTGCTGCAGTACAAGATACCAGCACCATTGCAGCAGCAGCAGGTTCAGAGGCCTTTGCCTCCACAGGCTCAGGCATTCCAACAGAGGTCGCAACAATATGCACAAGCCCAGGCATAGGCGAGACCTAGAGGTCAGCAGTAGAGGGGACCAGCACCCTGAGGGCAGGGTCGAGCCTTCTTGCTATCGATGGAGGAGGCTTTGACAACAGGATAGGTGGTAGCATATACCATTATCGTCCATTTTTATTCAGCTTCAGCTTTATTTGATTCTGGTGCATCGCATTTATTTATATCTGCACGCTTTGCGACATGAGTTGGATTGGAGTCCGAGTACTTAGTTGTAAGGTTGGATATACTTTCAAGTAACGGTATCGTGGGAGTAGATAGAGTATATCCCTCGTGTAGAGTTATAGTATGCAGGAGAGGGAGTCTCGTGAGGCTGATAAAGTTTCCTATGGATGATTATGATGTCGTTCTTGGGATGGATTGGTTGAGTGCGAGACACGCGACGATAGATTGCCATAGTGGCAAGGTTATTATTTGTGTACCTGGTAGGGGAGGAGTTCTCATTCTTGAGGGGTGCAGTAGAGTCACCGGAGGTTATATTGATGATGGCAGAGACTAAGGAGGCACAGTTTCCCAGAGTAGTTTATGAGTTTCCTAATGTATTTCTCGATGAGCTACCAGGTGTACCACCAGTTAGATACATGGAGTTCTACATTGATTTGATCCTGGGAGCAGAGCCAGTATCAGAGAGGGTTTATAGGATGTTACCATCTGAGTTGGAGATCTTGTACCAGATGATTGAGGAGTTGAGAGCGAAATGATTCATTAGACCTACTATATCGCCTTGGGGAGCCCCGTTACTCCTTGTTAAAAAAAGGATGGTTCATCGCGTTTAGTTATTGGTTATACAACACAAAATGTGACAACCATTAAGAACATGTATCCCTTGCCCATGATAGATGACTTATTTGATCAGCTCAGTGGGGTAGCTATATTTTTTAAGATCGATTTACGATCTGGGTATCATCAGATCAGAGTCAGGGAGAAGGACATACTTAAGATGATATTCAGATCTAGATATATGTCACACCCCAGTCCCAAAATACGTAGGACCAGGAATACGTGACATGCTAGCTACGCATTCGACCAGATTCTGGTCTGACTCGAATACGTATAAGCTATAATATAAAGGGCACTATCTAGATATCCCATAAATGTAAACCTCTATGTCTCAATCCATAATGTACAACAGTATACAAGAAAGAACTATATGTGCTAGAGTCGGCCGCCCAATAACACACTAACTCGAATAGACTCGAGAAGAAGTATGAGTATATAAAAACTAGGCTACAACAACAGATGAAATAAATAATGTAAAATAACCATAATGTCGGTAGATATAATGTGAGTACCTGGTACCATGCACGCAAGACAGGCAACTCCAACAGCAACCCCAAATGCTCCGTAATCATCTATGCTGCAAAACTGGCAGGGAACCAGGTCCTCAGAGGGACGTAACAAGGTACAGAAATACAATATGTCAGGTAAACAGAAAGTACAAGTACAACAACAGGGTACTATATCATAACCAAACAAGTATGACACAGTTTAAAGACAACGTTCGACGCGTGGGCTTTCTAAAGTAAAACCGTAGCTCCGAACACGGAAACACACGGCACATACCGCAGCTCCGGGCAAGGAGTCACACGGGTGGTACAACTACTCTAGATACAGGATCACTACAGAAATAGTATATATATATATAAGCGCGTGCAGAGTAGCCCAAACGTCTAGTAACTGTCTTCCCCTTCTCAAGCGATCAACGATTGTGCGCTGAACCTGAACCTCTATCTAACAGTTTCGACACACGGAAGATAACTCAACAGATGCGACCCTAAGGTCGTCCCAGTCTCTGGTCATGATGTCAGTATCAGGATACAGAAATCTGGCATGATCACAGTATATGAGTGTGTCCTGGGGTGTCGATATACTCAGGTACGTACATCGAGGTGCTACTAAGCATCTAACAATTTTTTTAATACGTACGACGAATGTCAGCATTCGATTGTGATCCGGACATGAAGTATCGAGCGTCAACATAAGTACGTGCACAATGTACATAAATAACAACAAATATCTGTAATCTGAAATACAGGGTGGCAAGGTACACTTGCCTGCGTGCGGCTGCTGATGACGGGGATCTGGTACTGCGTCCAAGTCCTCGGGTCCCGCAGTACCTAGAGAAGAGATACAAACCAGAATTAATATTCTATTCTATGACTCACAAGGGCAAGATACTAGAGGGCTGACTACAACTGACTAACGGTACGATAGTCCATCAACTAGTCATCTGTACACTCTCCTCGACCAATCCTCATTCTTACCATATTCTTCACGTGGTTCAGTAGTTCAGGTATGCTCAGCCTCTGACCGTATTTACTCCTTAGATATTAGGTCTTCCTTAACCCTCGGATCATTTTGTCCTCAAACACTGCTCATCCCTACAGATCACCACGCACATCCATAAATATGTTTAACCCTTAAGCTCAATGTTCTCTCACTCAAATCTATATTGATATACCGATGACGATTTAAGCCTCCAAGTTCACCATTAACCTTAACCTCAAGTCAAAATATTATCATTCGATTTAATCAGCAATGTTCAAGTATTAAACCACACTATCCAATGTAAATCCTAACAATCACAACCTAGCATCTCTACTTAGTGTATATCCATAATTTTATTTCATAACTTATGAAACTAAATCCCAACCACATCTCAATATCCGAATCCAACTTTATAAAACACAAGATACATGAACACTAAAATACATATATCCTAAAACATGTCAACCTCCTTAAACCCATCCTTAAGTTATTTAAAATCCACAGGCACATTAATCCTCATTAAACTTAGCCAATATAAACCTTAATCCCATAGTTAACATTTGATTATTTATGCTACACTAACCATATATATCAACATGATATAAACACAACCCTAGTTAATATATACATCACCATATATCATCCTATTTAGTTAGATAATAAATTCTGGAATTAAACACAAGAGAGGGGAGGGTAAGAATTGACCTCTACGCGACGAGGTTGCTGGCTGGCCGGCCGGAGGTGGTGGTGAAGAGGTGGTAGTGGTGGTGATGGTGGTGGTAGTGTAGGCTGGTAATGGTGATGGTGGAGGTAGTGTAGGCTGGATAGGGAGGAGGCCGGAGTATGGCTCAGTCCAGCGCGGGGGCTCAGTCGGCGGACGGTGGGTCACCCGACCGGACTGTGGGGGAAGAGACTGCACAGTGTATCGATGCAGTCAGGCGGGCTGGACCGGAGTAGCTGATGACGGGGAAGTGGCCGGACACCGGGGGCCAAGCTACTACGATCGGCTGCGCGGCAGTGGCTCAGTCTTGGTCAGGGAACGACCGGCGACTGCTGTCGGCCGTAGTCGACTGGGTGTAGCGTCCAGCGGAGTCGGGTACGGGTCAGAGTAGGTGGTAGTGTATAATCCGCCGGAGTCGGACCGCTGCTCAGGCCGCGCGGGAGGGTCGGCTGGCCGGACGGCGGTGGAAGTATTGGGGTCGGGTGAAACACAGTGGGGAGGAGAGAAAAGAAAGGAAGGAGAAGAAGAAAAATAATGGATAGGGAAGAAGCTTTTGCATGGAGGGTTTTATGGAGAAGGAGAGAGAAAGAGGGGGGAGTTTTCCTTGGGATTAGGGCCGGTGGTATGTTATGAGGGTGGGGTGAGGTGATGTTTTATAGGGGATTTGGTAATTGGATGGAGGGTGGTGATGATCCTATTCAAAAAGGAGGGTGGAGATTTGTCATGAAGAAAAGTTGGTTTCTTCATGAAGGAGGTGAATGGATGGGTGAGAATAGGACCCCATTTTGGGACCTCTTCATTGTTCATGGACAATAGGGTGATGACACATAATTTTATTAATTGCAATTTAGCCCCTTAAATTCGGGAAATTTTACGAACACATAAAATGACACAAAAATTGTGGAGAAAATTGTGTTTAGAAATTTTCATGGTGAGAGGGGGTTATGCATTAGGCACGGGTTTAATTAAAATGGCATTGGGATTAATTAAGGATTAAAAATAGGATTTACAAAGTTGGTATCCGCGATTTAAATAGAAATAAAGCGTCCCGCAAATTTAAATTAAATGGGGGCACTTGGGGTCAAAATTCGAAAATGACGCAAAGGTCAAAAATTGTGGGGGCTTGGAGTCAGTCTTAGACCCTTTAGTTGGTCCGGCTCAACGGGTTAAGTTGGTATCTCAAAATTTAGGGTAACGACACAAGTGTCCGATACGAAATTAAATATGGATTACGGTTTCGAAAAATTGTGCAATTAATTTAGAGCACAACGAAAAGCTGATTTATGAAGACGAAAAAGTCCAGTACTTAATTTGGCGGGTCAAGTCAGAAGTACAGTAATTGAACGGAATTTATGGGCTGATATTGGGCTCCGAATAATCAAACAATGATAGGGCGCGCAAAGAGTTTTAATTAAATGAATTAAATACCAGATAAAATTATCTCCACTCTAAACCTCGACATCTGCTACCAAAACCAAAATTTTCCAAATCCACCCTAACTATCTACAGAATAAATTGAGAGGGTTTACATTCTTCCCAACTTAGAAAAATTTCGTCCCCGAAATTAAAAGTAAAGCACGATAATATCTAACAGAATTTTAAACACAACTAGTAATCAAATGCCGAATGTAAATTCGTACCCTGCTCCTCAAATAAGTACGCGAATCTCTGCCGAATAGAATCCTCGCTCTCCCAAGTAGACTCGCCTGGTGAATGGTGCTTCCATGCCACTCTGACCAGTCGAATCGTCTGCCCTCTCAAAGTCTTCTGGCTGCGATCGAGGATCTCAACTGGCTGCTCTACGTAAGACAGACTGGGCCCGACTGTAATCTCCGAATGATCAAGCACGTGGCTAGGGTCTGCGACATATCTCCTCAGCTGCGATACGTGAAATACGTCATGTACTCCCTCTAATGATGGAGGTAATGCAAGATGGTAAGCCACTTCGCCAACTTGTTCCAAGATGTCAAAAGGTCCGATGTACCTCAGACTCTGCTTGTCTCTGCCTCCGAATCTGATGGTACCACGAGTAGGCGATATCCTTAAAAATACATGGTCACCTTCCTTGAACTCCAATGGTCTGCGGTGCGCATCTGCCCAAATATTTCTGTCTATCTCGCGCTACACGCAGGTGGCTCTGAATCTGCTTGACTTTCTCCACTGTCTGTGTCACCAACTCTGAACCAAGTATCTGACGCTCTTCCACGTCACTACAACATACTGGTGACCTACACTTCCTACCGTACAGTGCCTCATAAGGTGCCATCTGTATGCTAGCCTGGTAGCTATTATTTTAGGAGAATTCCACTAAGTATAGATGGTCCTACCAAGATTCTCCAAAATTGATCATGCACGCTCTCAACATATCCTCTAATATCTGTATCGTGCGCTCTGACTGGCCATCAGTCTGTGGAGGATATGTGGTGCTGAACTTGAGACGAGTTCCTAGGATCTCCTGCATACTCCTCCAAAAATGTGACGTGAATCTGGAATCACGATCCGATACGATGCTGACAGGCACTCCATGTAGTCGTACTATCTGCCTCATATATATGTCAGCTAAAGTCTCCGTGGATTGCCTAACTCTGAAGGGCAAAAAATGTGCAGACTTGGTGAGTCTGTCTACGATAACCCAAAACTGTATCCTTCCCGCTAGGGCTCCGTTGGAATCCTGTGATGAAGTCCATGGTAATGTGTTCCCACTTTCACTCTAGAATGGGAAGCGGCTGTAGTAATCCTGCAGTCCTCTGATGTTCGGCCTTGACTTGCTGACAAACTAAATATTTTGCCACGAATCTTGCAATTTCTCTCTTTATCCCATGCCACCAGAAATGCTGCCTCAAGTCTCGGTACATCTTCGTACCCCCGGGATGAATGGAATAAATTGAGCTATGTGCCTCGGTCATCAACTCTTGGCATAGTTTGCCACTTGGAACATATAGGCGATCACCACACATCAACGTTCCGTCTTCATGAATCCTGAATCCTATTTGCATGTCAGCCTCTGTCCTTTCTCGCAATCGTCTAAATCTCGTATCTGTAGGCGAGGCTGCCTTGATCCTCTCAATCAATGTAGACTGAAATTTTGAGACTGACCATCTGTCAATCCATGCCTGGCAATACAACCTCAATCCTGAGTTTCTGAAAATCCTCTAACAACTGGCAATGAATCGTAAAAATATGCCATAGGCTTCCTGCTCAAGGCATCTACTACTACATTCGCCTTGCCAGGGTAGTACTGCAACTCGATATCATAATCTATCATCAACTCTAGCCAGTGCCTCTATCTCATGTTGAGCTCTTTCTGCGTGTAGACATACTTCAGACTTTTGTGTTCTGTATAAATCTCAACACGCTCTCCATAAAGGTAGTGTCGCCATAGCTTTAGTACAATTATCACTGCAGCTAGTTCTAGGTCGAGCGTCTGATAGTTCTTCTCACGCACCCTTAGTCGTCCTGATGCGTATACTATCTATTCTATCTAATCATAACTCATATTTGCTGAGCTTGGCCTACACTCTCTCCTATCTCAACGTCTCCAATACGATCCTGAGATGTCTCTCGTGCTCCTCCTGACTCTTGGAACATACCAATATGTCATCGATAATTATCACCACGAACTTATCTAAGTATTGGTGGAAAATATTGTTCATTAGGCTCATACTTACTGCTGGCGCATTGGTTAAACCAAACGGCACGACTAAAACTCATAGTGGCCATACTTCGTCCGAAAGGCCGTCTTCGGGATGTCCTCTCTCCGTACCTTGATCTGATGATAACTGAATCTGAGATCAATCTTCAAAATACATATGCGCCGCTAAGCTAATCAAATAAATCATCGATGCGCGGCATAGGGTACTTGTTATTTATTCATTACAGCCCTTAATGCCCTGTAATCGATACACAAGTGTACTGTCTCATCCTTCTTCGGCACTATTAAGATAGTTGCTTCCCATGGGGAAATACTAGCCCGACTGAAACCCTTGTCTAAGAGATCCTCTACTATGAATCTTCAACTCAACCAACTATATCGGTGCTAGTCTGAAGACGAGAGAATAACTGGCTCGGCTCTGGGAGTCAACTCTTTAACAAACTCCATCTCTCTGTCAGGTGGCAGGCCTAGAAGATCCTCTAGAAAAACATTCTCAACTCTGATATAACCTGGTGGTACACTGGTTCACCTCCTGCATTGTATACCCCTAAGGTAGATGGGCACCACACTCCTGGGCTCCCTGAACTCAACTCAGGGTAACCTGGTGGCCTAAAAATATAAATGCAACTACGTCGACAATCTAGTGTCGCGTGGTATTGGCTCAATCAACTCATGCTAGGACGGTATCATCTTCCAGACTTAACCTCAAAATAAATCCTCTTGTTCTGTTTACCACACTAATCCTTTAAAAGAAAATTTTCTCCCATGTCTAAAGTATAATTTCTCTTCTCCTCAAATTTTTCCTAAAATTTTTATTCCTCGAGTTTCTTCTTTTCGTTATTTATCTCTCCAAGTCGCATAGTACAATAATGGTATCACTCAAGCACATACTAGAATTTCCTGGAATCCGATTATTATCTCCCAAGTGAGATCCTAAAATTTTTATCTCCTCTAGTTCATAATCATCATTCCTAGCATTGCTATCATATACAACTACTAGTTTCCAACATCAGGCTATGCATTTCAGTAAATTATTCTAGGTCATGATCAACAATCCTTCCAGCTCTTAGTACTTCCAAGATCACTGCTACCTCAAGCACGGGTAGGGTACTATTGGGTCCAACTCTCTTGCCAACCTTCCACACTAGTTCTAGAATCCAAAGAACCCATCAATCTATCCTGATAAGGTAACAATCTTCTCCGAGAAAGGTATACGAATTATGTCTCCTATCGTCTGGTCTTCGATCTTCTTTTAGAGGGAAGTCATCAGTCACAAGCATTCGTCTCCCCGAACAATAGGGGACGAGAAACAAGGATAGCGATATTGACGAAAATTAAACGAATGCAAAGTGGAAGTCCAAGGGCGATAATCACATACAAAGAGTTTTAAAATCGATTATGGATTGAGATCCTATTCAACGATTATAACATCTATTCCTAATTTGCATGCTCGCTTGGCACAGTCAGGTGACCAAGACGATTTTAATCGGACCTGCATGGGCCACCACAAAAATATGTCACGCCCCAGTCCCAAAATACGTAGGACCAGGAATACGTGACACGCCAGCTACGCATTCGACCAGATTCTGACTCGAATACGTATAAGCTGTAATATAAAGGGCACTATCTAGATATCCCATAAATATAAACCTCTATGTCTCAATCCACAATGTACAACAGTATACAAGAAAGAGCTATATATGCTAGAGTCGGCCGCCCAATAACACACTAACTCGAATAGACTCGAGAAGAAGTATGAGTCTATAAAAACTAGGCTACAACAGCAGATAAAATAAATAATATAAAATAACCATAATGCCGGTAGATATAATGTGAGTACCTGGTACCATGCACGCAAGACAGACAACTCCAACAATAACTCCAAATGCTCCGTAATCATCTATGCTGCAAAACTGGCAGGGAATCAGGTCCTTAGAGGGACGTAACAAGGTACAGAAATACAACATACCAGGTAAACAGAAAGTACAAGTGCAACAACAGGGTACTCTATTATAACCAAACAAGTGTAACACAGTTTAAAGACAACGTTCGACGCGTGGGCTTTCTAAAGTAAAATCGTAGCTCCGGACACGGAAACACACGGCACGTACCGCAGCTCCGGGCAAGGAGTCACACGGGTGGTACAACTACTCTAGATACAGGATCACTACAAAAATAGTATATATATATATATATATATATATATATATATATATAAGCGTGCAGAGTAGCCCAAACGTCTAGTAACTGTCTTCCCCTTCCCAAGCGGTCAACGATTGTGCACTGAACCTGAACCTCTATCTAACAGTCTCGACACACGGAAGATAACTCAACAGACACGACCCTAAGGTCGTCCTAGTCTCTGGTCATGATGTCAGTATCAGGATACAGGAATCTGGCATGATCACAGTATATGAGTGTGTCCTGGGGTATCGATATACTCAGGTACGTACATCGAGGTGCTACTAAGCATCTAATAATTTTTCTAATACGTTACGATGAATGTCAGCACCCGGTTGTGATCCGGACGTGAAGTATCGAGCGTCAACATAAGTACGTGCACAATGTACATAAAGAACAACAAATATCTGTATTCTGAAATACAGGGTGGCAAGGTACACTTGCCTGCGTGCGGCTACTGATGACGGGGATCTGGTACTGCGTCCAAGTCCTCGGGTCCCGCAGTACCTAGAGAAGAGATATAAACCAGAATTAATATTCTATTCTATGACTCACAAGGGCAAGATACTAGAGGGCTGACTACAACTGACTAACGGTACGATAGTCCATCAACTAGTCATCTGTACACTCTCCTCGACCAATCCTCATTCTTACCATATTCTTCACGTGGTTCAGTAGTTCAGGTATGCTCACCCTCTGACCATATTTACTCCTTAGATATTAGGTCTTCCTTAACCCTCAGATCATTTTGTCCCCAAACATTGCTCATCCCTACAGATCACCACGCACATCCATAAATGTGTTTAACCCTTAAGCTCAATGTTCTCTCACTCAAATCTATATTGATATACCGATGACGATTTAAGCCTCCAAGTTCACCATTAACCTTAACCTCAAGTCAAAATATTATCATTCGATTTAATCAGCAATGTTCAAGTATTAAACCACACTATCCAATGTAAATCCTAACAATCACAACCTAGCATCTCTACTTAGTGTATATCCATAATTTTATTTCACAACTTATGAAACTAAACCCCAACCACATCTCAATATCTGAATCCAACTTTATAAAACACAAGATACATGAACACTACAATACATATATCCTAAAACATGTCAACCTCCTTAAACCCATCCTTAAGTTATTTAAAATCCATAAGCACATTAATCCTCATTAAACTTAGCCAATATAAACCTTAATCCCATAGTTAACATTTGATTATTTATGCTACACTAACCATATATATCAACATGATATAAACACAACCCTAGTTAATATATACATCACCATATATTATCCTATTTAGTTAGATAATAAATTCTGGAATTAAGCACAAGAGAGGGGAGGGTAAGAATCGACCTCTACGCGGCGAGGTTGCTGGCTGGCCGACCGAAGGTGGTGGTGAAGAGGTGGTAGTGGTGGTGATGGTGGTGGTAGTGTAGGCTGGTAATAGTGATGGTGGAGGTAGTGTAGGCTGGATAGGGAGGAGGTCGGAGTATGGCTCTGTCACGCCCCAGTCCCAAAATACCGTGGGACTAGACACGTGGCAATGGCCAGCAGTACGCACCGATGGACCAACTCAATATAATGGATCCATCAGGACATACTTAAGCTGTAAAACAAGTCTACGACAATCACGGCACAACTAATCTCATCCACACAAGATATAAAATATGATCCACAGAATAAATAAGGAATGTAAATCATCAGCAAGTCTCACAAAGTACTTCGGGGAACAACCCGATAAATATCTAGTACAATGGTTCAATTGACCAGAAAGTAAAAGACTGAAATAAATAATAAACGCTGAGCATGAACATGGATGCTCAAGAGAAGTCATCAGCTAAGACCTCGTCCTCAGATAGCGGTACAGCTCCTGGATCAGCTCCTGCCCCGGTCCCGTAAACCTCGGGATAAGCCTCGTCCGCAAAATCTGGGGACAAATATCCGGATCCAGGTCCTCAGGGGACATAGCAAGGTACAAGAAAGCTCATACCAAAATAAATGCAGTGCAGCAGATAATGAAATAAATAGGGCAAATAAGTAACCATCTAAGTAAAAATGCAAGTGAGAGCAGCACTAAAACTCAGGCTGAAGCCACTACCAGCTCTGTGTCGGGGAGCCGGTAGCGGTAATAAATACGTAATGTGCCTAGCTCTGCTACGAGAGTCTGAGGCCTCACAATAGTAGTAGATAGATATATGAAACAGCCTGTAGCCTGTGTGTCTCTCCCCACCCAATGTAACCACGCATATTATGACCATAATGTCTCATGTCCATGTCAAGCGCGATCATAGCTAATGCATCAAGTCATAAAGTATCTAAGAGTATAATGTCCATGTCCTGTATCCTATACAGAATCACCACGAATATCTCGGGAAAATCCTGTCTCATGAATAGTGTCAAGTGTCCTGGGTCATATGGTACTTGATAAGACAAGTACGAAAATAAGGTGTCACGAATGTCCATCTCTAGATGGCCGTACCCAACACTGCGTACAGGTGTCGGCACCCGACTGATAATCGGACGCTAAGTACGTCACACGGTCCTAGGTTGAGCATGCACAGCAATATAATGAAGCAAGGAAAATAAATAACTAAGCTGCAGAGTTGGCAAGGTACACTTGCCTGATGTTGGAATATCAACAATCGTCCCTGGATCAGCGGAACCGGTAGGGACTACTCCAAAAGCTGTCATAAACATTACCAATAGTCTCAGAAGGTATCAAACTGCTAGAAATGCCTGTCCTTACATCTAATTTGGACACAAGGGCAAAAAGGTCATTTTCGGATTAAAGCGGGGTCCACATGTGGGCCACCTTGCACCGAAAAGCGTGTCAGAGTCAAAGGTCTCCAAATTCTGCAAACTCAGTGTCTACAAGTCAGGAACGATGATACGAACCCAACGGAACTTTCAGAATTGGATTCCGATGAGCCGATCTCAAAATCACCCGTCAAGTAGAGCTTGTGGGGCCCACGATACGTGATTTTGTCAACGTTCTCGGAATCGGACCAAACTTGGGTCACAGGACCAGCGCATTGCTACGAGTCCGATGGCGCAAGTTTTGTCTCGATCCGACGTACGTACACAAAGTTACAGCGTGTTCCAGAAAGGACGGATACGGAGTGTCGTCGGCGGATACGCGTTGATTCCGGGGTGCCCGCACCTCCGAATCGACTTCTGCGAAATTCTACACGACCGTATCAACGTCGTGCACAGTTCGGTAAAGACCGCGTACGACCAAGTCGTCCCGATTGGCGGGGCATTCTCAGTTCCGGGGTGAAACAGGGTATTGCTTTTCCTGTTTTTGGATCGCGGTGTACGATCACCACAGGACGCGATGCACCGAGCGAGTTGCACGGGCACCGAGAGGGTTATACAGTCTACGTGTAGCAACTGACGGAATTAAAATTGGAGTTGCGATGAGGGTGAAAACGGTACCTGAACCGAGCTCCAAAATCTGAGTTTCCACGTGTCCTGCTCGTATCCGATGTCTACTGCTCGCGTCCGAATCGCGATCTCCCGTGTCCGCTGAGCTCTGTGTCTTGTCCCGAATTTACTGCTGGGTCGACAAGCTCGGGGCGACTGGGTTCTCAGGCGGCGGCCGGTTCTCGGGCGACGGCCTGGCGCGGGTCGAAGGGTGAGGGATGATCGAACGGCGGGATAGCAGCGACAGAGAGGAGTCGGGGGACGGTTCGAACTGAGGACGGAGGGGGCCGCGCTCGGGGTCGCTGTGCTTGCGGCAGATGACGAAGAAGGGGGAAGTCGGCTGGGCGAACTCAGCGGCGGGGTTTCAGGTGATGGGAAGCGGCGGCGTCGCGGATCAGCTGCTGGGCGGGGCAGCTAGGTGGTCGACGGCGAGCTTGATGGCGACGGGAGCTTAGGGTTTAGGTGATGGCTAGGCACGGACGCCGAGGAGGCGCTATATAGGCTGCTACAGGAGTCTTCGGCGGAGGAATTCTAGGGTTCCATACGGTTTGGATCCGGGTCGGGTTCGGCTCGGATCCAACCCGACCCGAACGCTGGGTTTGGTTTGGTCTAGCCTGGATTTGTTCAACTTGGGTCTGGTTCACTCTCTATAGCTTTTGGTCCTCGATTCGTTGCTCCGGTGTCCAATAAATTTACCGAAAAATGCCATGCGTCCGGTTCTCCATTATACACAATAAATTTTTACTTCCAGAATATTTTAACACCCTTTGGCCACACTTAAAAATTCTTTAAATCACACTCATCTTGGTTTTAATTTCCAGAAAATTCCAAAAACGAAATAACCTATTTTAAAATTATTCTCAAAATTTAGGGTATTTATAATCTTCCCTCCTTAAAAGGATTGCGTCATCGCAATCAAAGAATAAGCTACTCAAGAAAGAGTTATGGAAATACAAGGTGGACTAGTTTACAACTGCCTCCTCGAACAAGTGGGGGTATCGCTGGCGCATACTATCTTCTCGTTCCCAAGTCGATTCTCCAAGAGAATGATGTTTCCATGCTACTCGAACCAGTCTGATCGTCTGTCCCCTTAATGTCTTCTCACTGACGTCAAGGATGCCAACTGATTGTTCTTCATACCTCAAGCTCGGGCCTACTGCGATCTCTGAATGATCGACTACGTGACTTGGGTCGGTCACGTACCTTCGCAGCTGTGAGACGTGGAATACGTCATGCACTCCCTCTAAGGATGGAGGTAATGCAAGCCGATAAGCCATCTCACCAATACGCTCGAGGATGTCAAATGGCCCAATATACCTTGGGCTCAGCTTGCCTCTGCTCCCGAATCTGATAGTACCACGAGTGGGCAAAATCCTCAAGAATACGTGATCTCCTTCTTTGAACTCTAGGGGACGTCTGTGCGTATCTGCCCAATGCTTCTGTCTGTCCTGAGCTGCTCGTAGATGGTTCTGTATCTGCTTTACCTTCTCTACTGTCTGCGTTACCAATTCAGGACCCAGTATTTGACGTTCACCAACGTCACTCCAACATATAGGTGATCTGCACTTTCTTCCGTATAAAGCTTCAAATGGTGCCATCTGGATGCTGGCCTGATAACTGTTATTGTAGGAGAACTCCACTAAGTGCAAATGATCTTCCCAAGATCCTCCAAAGTCTAGCATACATGATCTCAACATGTCCTCCAATATCTGAATGGTGCGCTCCGATTGGCCATCTGTCTGCGGGTGGTATGCCGTGCTGAATTTGAGTCTGGTGCCCAGACTCTCTTGTATGCTTCTCCAGAAATGAGATATAAATCTCGAATCTCGATCTGATACGATACTAACAGGTACTCCATGTAATTTGACGATTTGTCGCATATACATGTCGGCTAGTACCTCTGTGGACTGTCCAACTCTAAATGGCAAAAAGTGTGCCGATTTAGTGAGTCTATCCACAATAACCCATACTGCATCTCTTCCGCTGGGGCTCCTCGGAAATCCTGTGACAAAATCCATCGTGATGTGCTCCCACTTCCATTCTGGTATAGGAAGCGGCTGTAACATACCTGCAGTCCTCTGATGCTCTGCCTTCACTTGCTGGCAGACTAAGCATTTGGCCACAAATCTTGCGATCTCTCTCTTCATTCCATGCCACCAGTAATACTGTCTCAAGTCTCGATACATCTTGGTTCCTCCTGGGTGAACAGAGTACATGGAGCTATGTGCTTCGGTCATTAACTCATGTCTCAATTCTCCATTTGGAACATACAAGCGATTTCCAAACCTCAATGTCCCGTCTTCGTGAATGCGAAGTCCTGTCTGCATGCCTGCTTCTGTCCTTTCTTTGAGTCTTCGGAATCTAGCATCGGTGGGCAATGCCTCTTTAATCTTCTCCACGAGTGATGACTGAATCTCAAGATTAGCCATCAAGCCATCTGGTCTTGGTAAGATAATCTCTATTTGAAGCTCCTGTAGATCTCTCAGTAACTCAGGCTGCATCGTCAAGAAATAAGCCGTAGGCTTCCTGCTGAGTGCATCTGCAACAACATTCGCCTTTCCCGGATGATACTGCAGATCTATGTCAAAATCTACCATCAGTTCCAGCCAACGTCTCTGGCTCATGTTAAGCTCCTTATGAGTATATACATACTTCAGACTCTTGTGATCAGTAAAGATTTCTACCCTTTCTCCATAAAGATAGTGCCTCCATATCTTTAGTGCAAATATAACTGCTGCTAGCTCCAGATCATGTGTTGGGTAGTTCTTCTCGTGGACCTTCAACTGTCTTGACGCATAAGTAATGACTTTGCCATGTTGCATCAAGACACATCCTAGTCCACTGCCTGATGCATCACTGTAAACAACAAAACCTCCTGACTCTGAAGGAAGAGTCAAGACCGGTGCTGTTGTTAATCTTCTCTTCAGTTCTTCGAAGGCCTTCTGGCAGTCTTCTGTCCATAGAAATTCCTGGTCCTTTCGTGTCAGCTTTGTCATCGGTTCTGCAATCCTCGAGAAATTTTCTACGAACCTTCGGTAATATCCCGCAAGTCCGAGAAAACTTCTCACCTCTGCGACTGATGTGGGTGTAGGCCAAGTCTCTATTGCCGCAACTTTCTCTGGATCCACTGAAAGTCCTTCTCCTGATATGATGTGTCCCAAGAAAGGCACTTTGTCCATACAGAACTCACACTTACTGAGCTTGGCATATAGCTTCTCCTGCCTCAAGGTCTCTAACACAATTCTGAGATGCTCCTCGTGCTCTTCATGGTTCTTGGAATATATGAGAATGTCGTCGATGAATACAACTACAAATTTATCCAAGAACTGATGAAAGACTCTGTTCATCAAACTCATAAACACTGCTGGCGCGTTGGTTAAACCAAACAGCATCACCAAGAACTCATAATGCCCATACTTCGTCCTGAAAGCTGTCTTCGGGATGTCTTCTTTCCTCACCTTGATCTGATGATAGCCGGATCTAAGGTCAATCTTCGAAAATACCCTTGTACCACTCAACTGATCGAATAGATCATCAATGCGTGGTAAGGGATACCTGTTCTTGATGGTCACAGCATTTAGTGCCCGGTAATCAATGCACAACCGTATTGTTCCATCCTTCTTCGGCACAAATAATATGGGTGCCCCCCAAGGTAAAACACTGGGCCGAATGAAACCCTTCTCCAAAAGATCATCAACCTGTTCCTTCAATTCCACTAACTCCTTAGGTGCTAGCCGATATACTGATGAAGTGATTGGCTCTGCTCCTGGAGTTAAGTCTATTGTGAATTCTATTTCCCGATCAGGCGGTAAACCTGGAAGATCATCGGAAAATACATCCACAAATTCTGATATGACTCTTGGGTAACCTGTCTCCCCTTCTACCGATAGTACCCTAAGAGTAGGCTGAACTCCTTGCTCTACTGCTCCTCGAAGAAACTCAAATTCTGGATGTCCAGGCGGTCTAAATATAACCCGCCCAAGTCGGCAATCAAGAGTCGCATGGTACTGACTTAACCAGTCCATACCAAGTACGACATCATAATCCGGCATAGAAAATATCAGAAATTGAGCTCGCATTTCTCGGCCACAAACTACTACAGAACATGATCTACAGACATCACTAACCGGAATAATACCGCCTCCCGTAAGAATTCTTTTCATCTTCGGAAGGGGTGCGGTAGCTACTCTATGGGTGGCTACAAAGCTAGCTGCTATAAATGAATGCGATGCTCTAGAATCAAATAATGCTACAGCTGGTAATGAAGCTACTAGAATAGTACCTGCGATGACCTCGCCTGCTGTAGCCTCCTGCTCAACAGCTAATGGGAATGCCTGCCCTCGCCCCTGTGCTGGACCTCTCTGCTGCTGCTGAGCCTGCTAAAATAGGGCTGCCTGTGGGGCCAGTGGTGGTCTCTGCTGGTTTCCTCCTGGGGCTGGTGGTCTGACTCCACCAACTCCTGTCTGCTGTGCTCCTACTGCTGGATAAGTTGGTCGCGGTGCAGGTAGAGCTAGTCTGGGTGCTTCTCCTCTATGGTGAGTGCAGTCTCTGGATAGATGCTGGTTTGATCCGCAAAGCAGGCATAGTCCCAACTTCCGCCTGCACTCTCTCTCAATGTGTCCTACCTTGCCGCAGTGATGACAAGTAAGAAGGGATATGGCCCTGTGTGCTGCTCTATCTGGCGTACTCCTCTGAAATCGTTTTGCAGAATCTCCATGTGCTGCCTTGGTTGGTGCGGAGGTGTTTGGCCTCTTCAGATTTGATTCCCTTCTAGTGACGCGCTCCATGCGTCGTGCTGCTGCTAGAACATCAGTATAATTTGTAGGTGCCACTGAGCCAATCAATCTCTGAAGCTCGAACTTTAACCCGTCAAAGAACTTTTTCGCTTTCTCTTCCTCCGTCGAAATCAATGTTGGAGCGAAGCGACTCAGGCCAATAAATTCAGAATTGTATTCTTCCACTGTCATGCTGCCCTGGATGAGGCGGTTGAACTTGTCCCTGAGCTCTGACCGTACAACTGCCGGGATGTACATCTCTTGGAAAAGTCTGGAGAACTCTTCCCATGTGACTCTGTCCTGTCCAAGTCTCCTTTCTTCTGCTAACCACCAGTGGTGCGCATTATCAGTTAACTGTATTCTGACTGCAGTCATCCACTTCTCTCTTGGAAGTTCAGCGGCTTCCAGCTGATGCTGAATGTTTGTGAGCCACTCATGAACTTTCGTTGGCCCTTCTTTACCAGAAAATGTACGAGGCTTGAGATGACGGAAGTCGGTGATAGATCCCGTCGATGTTCGCCTCGCTGCTGGATTAGCCTGCTCCAATGCGGATACCAGGCTGGTCCGCAGATACTCGGCCTCCTGCCGATGGGCCTCCTGCTGAATCTGTTGCTGGGCTTGCATCATGGCATACATCATCTGGAACATCTGTTGCCCGTCCATGGCTTATCCTGGAGGGAATGCTGGCATCTGGGGAGTGAACTGTGGTGGAGGTGGGATGTCATCTCTCCGGAACCTTGGATTAGGCTGACCGGTTTGATCACTCTGCGATGCTTGTCCACCATCCCCTGGTGTTACTTCGTCTCCATAAGTAACCACAGCGTCGTGTGGTGTCTCCAAAGGAATATCATCTCTGTTCCCGGAATCCATTGCTCTGAAATCAAAAGATAAACTATAAGAACGCTCAGAGGAATCAATACAGGATGCAGTTCAAGTAAAATTTTGAGTTCGATATAGAGTTCAACAAATGGTTAAATAATGGATGAGATCCTATAGTTTATACTATCCTTAGGGCAGGCTGGTTCGGTCCCTAAGTTGAAACCGAACAATTTAGTCGTAGACCTGCATGGGCCACCACAAAAACCATGTCACGTCCCAGTCCCAAAATACCGTGGGAATAGACACGTGGCAATGGCCAGCAGTACGCACCGATGGACCAACTCAATATAATGGATCCATCAGGGCATACTTAAGCTGTAAAACAAGTCTATGACAATCACGGCACAACTAATCTCATCCACACAAGATATAAAATATGATCCACATAATAAATAAGGAATGTAAATCATCAGCAAGTCTCACAAAGTACTTCGGGGAACAACCCGATAAATATCTAGTACAATGGTTCAACTGACCAGAAAGTAAAAGACTGAAATAAATAATAAACGCTGAGCATGAACATGGATGCTCAAGAGAAGTCATCAGCTAAGACCTCGTCCTCAGATGGCGGTACAGCTCCTGGATCAGCTCCTGCTCCGGTCCCGTAAACCTCGGGATAAGCCTCGTCCGCAAAATCTGGGGACAAATATCCGGATCCAGGTCCTCAGGGGACATAGCAAGGTACAAGAAAGCTCATGCCAAAATAAATGCAGTGCAGCAGATAATGAAATAAATAGGGCAAATAAGTAACCATCTAAGTGAAAATGCAAGTGAGAGCAGCACTAAAACTCAGGCTGAAGCCACTACCAGCTCTGTGTCGGGGAGCCGGTAGCGGTAATAAACACGTAATGTGCCTAGCTCTGCTACGAGAGTCTGAGCCCTCACAATAGTAGTAGATAGATATATGAAACAGCCTGTAGCCTGTGTGTCTCTCCCCACCCAATGTAACCACGCATATCATGACCATAACGTCTCATGTCCATGTCAAGCGCGATCATAGCTAATGCATCAAGTCATAAAGTATCTAAGAGTATAATGTCCATGTCCTGTATCCTATACAGAATCACCACGAATATCTCGGGAAAATCCTTCATGAATAGTGTCAAGTGTCCTGGGTCATATGGTACTTGATAAGACAAGTACGAAAATAAGGTGTCACGAATGTCCATCTCTAGATGGTCGTACCCAACACTGCGTACAGGTGTCGGCACCCGACTGATAATCGGACGCTAAGTACGTCACACGGTCCTAGGTTGAGCATGCACATCAATATAATGAAGCAAGGAAAATAAATAACTAAGCTGCAGAGTTGGCAAGGTACACTTGCCTGATGTTGGAATATCAACAATCGTCCCTGGATCAGCGGAACCGGTAGGGACTACTCCAAAAGCTGTCATAAACATTACCAATAGTCTCAGAAGGTATCAAACTGCTAGAAATGCCTGTCCTTACGTCCAATTTGGACACAGGAGCAAAAAGGTCATTTTCGGATTAAAGCGGGGTCCACATGTGGGCCACCTTGCACCGAAAAGCGTGTCAGAGTCAAAGGTCTCCAAATTCTGCAAACTCAGTGTTTATAAGTCAGGAACGATGATACGAACCCAACGAAACTTCCAGAATTGGATTCCGATGAGCCGATCTCAAAATCACCCGTCAAGTGGAGCCTGTGGGGCCCACGATACGTGATTTTGTCAACGTTCTCGGAATCGGACCAAACTTGGGTCACAGGACCAGCGCATTGCTACGAGTCCGATGGCGCAAGTTTCGTCTCGATCCGACGTGCGTACACAAAGTTACAGCGTGTTCCAGAAAGGACGGATACGGAGTGTCGTCGTCGGATACGCGTTGATTCCGGGGTGCCCGCACCTCCGAATCGACTTCTGCGAAATCCTACACGACCGTATCAACATCGCGCACAGTTCGGTAAAGACCGCGTGCGACCAAGTCGTCCCAATTGGTGGGGCGTACTCAGTTCCGGGGTGAAACAGGGTGTTGCTTTTCCTGTTTTTGGATCGCGGTGTACGATCACCACAGGACGCGATGCACCGAGCGAGTTGCACGGGCACCGAGAGGGTTATACAGTCTACGTGTAGCAACTGACGAAATTGAAATTGGAGTTGCGATGAGGGTGAAAATGGTACCTGAACCGAGCTCCAAAATCTGAGTTTCCACGTGTCCTGCTCGTATCCGATGTCTACTGCTCGCGTCCGAATCGCGATCTCCCGTGTCCGCTGAGCTCTGTGTCTTGTCCCGAATTCACTGCTGGGTCGACAAGCTCGGGGCGACTGGGTTCTCAGGCGGCGGCCGATTCTCGGGCGACGGCCTGGCGCGGGTCGAAGGGTGAGGGATGATCGAACGGCGGGGTAGCAGCGACAGGGAGGAGTCGGGGGACGGTTCGAACTGAGGACGGAGGGGGCCACGCTTGGGGTCGCTGTGCTCGCGGCGGATGACGGAGAAGGGGGAAGTCGGCTGGGCGAACTCAGCGGCGGGGTTTCAGGTGATGGGAAGCGGCGGCGTCGCGGATCAGCTGCTGGGCGGGGCAGCTAGGTGGTCGACGACGAGCTTGATGGCGGCGGGAGCTTAGGGTTTAGGTGATGGCTAGGCACGGACGCCGAGGAGGCGCTATATAGGCTGCTACAGGAGTCTTCGGTGGAGGAATTCTAGGGTTCCATACGGTTTGGATCCGGGTCGGGTTCGGCTCAGATCCAACCCGACCCGAACGCTGGGTTTGGTTTGGTCTAGCCTGGATTTGTTCAACTTGGGTCTGGTTCACTCTCTATAGCTTTTGGTCCTCGATTCGTTGCTCCGGTGTCCAATAAATTCACCGAAAAATGCCATGCGTCCGGTTCTCCATTATACACAATAAATTTTTACTTCCAGAATATTTTAACACCCTTTGGCCACACTTAAAAATTCTTTAAATCACACTCATCTTGGTTTTAATTTCCAGAAAATTCCAAAAATGAAATAACCTATTTTAAAATTATTCTCAAAATTTAGGATGTTTACAGGCTCAGTCCAGCGCGGGGGCTCAGTCGGTCGGACGACGGGTCACCCGACCGGACTGTGGGAGAAGAGACTACACAGTGTATCGGTGCAGTCAGGCGGGCTGGACCGGAGTAGATGATGACGGGGAAGTGGCCGGACGCCGGGGGCCAAGCTACTACGGTCGGCTGCGCGGCAGTGGCTCAGTCTTGGTCAGGAAACGACCGGCGGCTGCTGTCGGCCGGAGTCGACTGGGTGTAGCGTCCAGCGGAGTCGGGTACGGGCCGGAGTAGGTGGTAGTATATATTCTGCCGGAGTCGGACCGCTGCTCAGGCCGCACGGGAGGGTCGGCTGGCCGGACGACGGTGGAAGTACTGGGGTTGGGTGAAACACAGTGGGGAGGAGAGAAAAGAAAGGAAGGAGAAGAAGAAAAATAATGGATAGGGAAGAAGCTTTTGCATGGAGGGTTTTATGGAGGAGGAGAGAGAAAGAGGGGAGAGTTTTCCTTAGGATTAGGACTGGTGGTGTGTTATGAGGGTGGGGTGAGGTGATATTTTATAGGGGATTTGGGAATTGGATGGAGGGTGGTGATGATCCTATTCAAAAAGGAGGGTGGAGATTTATCATGAAGAAAAGTTGGTTTCTTCATGAAGGGGGTGAATGGATGGGTGAGAATAGGACCCCATTTTGGGACCTCTCCATTGTTCATGGCCAATAGGCTGATGACACATAATTTCATTAATTGTAACTTAGTCCCTTAAATTCGGAAAATTGTACGAACACATAAAATGACACAAAAATTGTGGAGAAAATTGTGTTTAAAAATTTTCATGGTGAGAGGGGGTTGTGCGTTAGGCACGGGTTTAATTAAAATGGCATTGGGATTAATTAAGGATTAAAAATGGGATTTACAAAGTTGGTATCCCCGATTTAAATAGAAACAAAGCGTCCCACGAATTTAAATTAAATGGGGGCACTTGGGGTCAAAATCCGGAAATGACGCAAAAGTCAAAAATGGTGGGGGCTTGGAGTCAGTTTTGGACCCTTTAGTTGGTCCGGCTCAACGGGTTAAGTTGGTATCTCAAAATTTAGGGTAACGACACAAGTGTCCGACACGGAATTAAATATGGATTACGGTTTCGGAAAATTGTGCAATTAATTTAGAGCACAACGAAAAGCTGATTTATGAAGACGAAAAAGTCCAGTGCCTAATTTGGCGGGTCAAGTCAGAAGTACAGTAATTGAACAAAATTTATGGACTGATATTGGGCTCCGAATAATCAAACAATGATAGGGCGCACAAAGGGTTTTAATTATATGAATTAAATACCAGATAAAATTATCTCCACTCTAAACCTCGACATCTGCTACCAAAACCAAAATTTTCCAAATCCACCCTAACTATCTACAGAATAAATCGAGGGAGTTTACAATATGGTCATTAGGAGTTCCTAGTTATGCCATTTGGAGCGACCAATGCACCAACTATATTCATGTCTCTCATGAATAGCATCTTCATGCCTTACCTAGACTAGTTTGTGATAGTGTTCATTGATGATATCTTAGTCTATAGTCGGAGTGAGGAAGAGCATGAACAATATCTTCACGTAGTTCTTCAGATTCTTCGAGAGCAGCAGTTGTACGCGAAGTTCAGCAAGTGTAAGTTTTGGCATGATCGTATCTCAATCTTGGGATATATCATTTCTGGTGGAGGAGTCGAGGTGGATCCCAAGAAGGTGGAGGCTATTGAGAGTTAGTCAGTACCCCGTACAGCTTCAGATTTACACAGTTTCTTGGGCCTAGCAGGCTACTACAGGCGGTTTGTGGCAGACTTTGCTAGGATCTCTGCACCCTTAACACGGCTGACGTATAAGGATGTGCGCTTTGATTGGTTAGATGCTTGTCAAACTTCGCAAAACTTCTTTCGAGAAGCTCATGCGAAGTTTGATTTCAGCTCCTATTCTGACACTTCTAGTGGGACCAGGTGGGTTCTCAGTGTATTATGATGCTTCAGGAGTGGGACTAGGGTGTGTCCTTATGCAGTATGGCAGAGTGATAGCTTATGCGTCTCGGCAGCTTCGAGCCCATGAGAAGAGTTATCCGACACATGATCTTGAGTTGGCAGCAGTAGTGTTTTCACTTAAGCTCTGGAGGCATTACCTATATAGTGATCGAGTGAAGATCTTCACAGGCCACAAGAGCTTGAGGTATGTGTTCACACAAAAGGAACTCAACATGCGTCAGAGGATGTGGCTCGAGTTATTGTCAGACTACGATCTTGACCTTCAGTATCATCCAGGGAAGGCCAATATCGTACCAGACACCTTAAGCAGGAGAGGAGGAGTGTCACTACCATATTTTCTAGGAAAGGATATTTTAGTCATTTGATAATTTATTAAATATTGTGCATGTTGAATATTTATTTATTGTATTATTTATTTATTGTTAGTGTTAGATTTTATTTTGGACTTGTGTTAGTGGACCTAACTAGTTAGTTTAGACCCATGGACCCAATATTTATTTTAGTTTAGATTGAGCCCAAGATTAAGCCCATTCATTAGGAGGATGAATTAATTAAGTTAAACCCATTAAACTAGAACATTTCCTCCTTAATTATAGTAGATTGAGGGAGGGGCAAGAGAGGCCTATATAAAGGGGATGGAAACTTTCTCTCTTCATTTTTATTCCAAATCTAGATCTAGATTTTTTCTCAACCAAATTTTTTTATCCCTACACCAAATTTCTTTCCAATTACTTTCCAAATCATTATTGGAGGCTATTAGAGTATGGATCTACAAGGAGAAATCAAGGATCTACAAAGAGGAGCAAGGATCTACAAGTTGAAGGCTTATTTCATCCAATTTAGGAATTTCATTGGGAACCCATCTTCCAATAGGTACAATTCAGTTTTTTTCTTTAATTAGGTTCTAAATCTGTGAATTAACCATAAGGAACTACCCCATATGCATAGGCTACCCATAGGAATTGGAATTAGGTTCATAGGAGGCCTATGGAGAAAGTTATGTGTATTTTTGTGTCAATTTTGGGGGAATTTCTAGATTGACACATGTTGTGTTTGTCAATTGGTCAACTAGACCAAATTGACATGTGTTTGGTTGTGTGTGTGTATGGTTGTATATATATATATATATATATATATATGTGTGTGTGTGTGTGTGTGTGTGTGTGTGTGTGTGTGGTGGTATATATATACATATATGCTTAGATGAGAGGATTGATACCTATATAGATAATATATAGAGGTGTATATATATGTATGCGTATATATGTTTGAGTCTATATTTAATACATAGGTGTATATGTGTGTTGTTTATATATATCTATATATGTGTTTGTAAGTGTGTGTGTGTGTGAGAGAGCAAAGATGTGTGTGTCTTAGTGTGGTGAGTGTTTTAGTGTTTGAGTGAGTGAGCGTGAGTGTGTGTGTGTGTGTGTGTGCAGCGATGTACCGCCGCAGCAGCAGCGCGCTGCAACGGTTCAGGCGCACAGCGAGCGCTGTGGCGTGCAGTAACAACAAGGGTATGAGATTAGGGGTTCACTAACAGGTAAATGGTTTAGCTCAGTGAGTTTAGAGGTTAGTTAGTTAAGATGTTTGGTAGTTATTATTAGTGTAGTTAGTATTCCTAGCTAGTTAGTATTAGTTAGTTGGTTAGTAGTTAGTGCTTGTTAGTAGTTACATGTTTATATATGTATATATAGTTGTATATACTAGTGATAACTATTAGTGATATGTATATGTCTCTTGTATCTCTAATTGTGATAGGTATGTGTATATGTATATATTTAGTAGTTAGATCTATATGTATATCTTTTGTATCTCTAGTTAGTTAATGGTGATTATATAAAAAAACTGAAAATAATATTTATATAAAAAAAAAGAAAAAGAAAAAAGATGATTTTTTTTTTAGTGTTACCTCTCATACATTCATAGTTTGTTAATGGTGATTATATTGTTTTAGTGACGAAAATATCCGTCGCTATATTGCTGTTTTTCGTCGCTAATAGAAAATAGTGAAGAAATAACGACAAAAAAAAGTTCATCTACGTCAAATATCGTCGTCAATTTTTCGTCGCTAATCCGTCGTTTAGTGACGAACTTTTAGCAACGTCCTAGCGACGGATTATTTCAACCGCAACATTAACGATGACTTAGCGACGTATTGGAGACTTTTTCTGATATTTTCTTTTGGCTCATTATTTATATCATCCTGTAAGTTAGCGTTTAAAAATAAAAAAATCTATGTAATAAACAAAATATATAATAAAATATAAAAAATATTAGTGTAAATAATTCAAACAAATAAGAATAATAATAGGATATTCCTAATTAACTACATTACACTCACACACACACACTCTCTCTCTCTCTCTCAACTTATAAATGCCACACCCCCTCACTCACTCTCCACACTCCATCATCACCAATGGCAATGGCCAAAGCCACCCTCACCAGGGACGGAGCCAGGATTTTAGAGTAGGGTGGGCTAGCTAGTAGTTACTATAAGATTCTAAAAATTTATGCCAAAAATTTGACAGACTTTTTTTTGTAAATTCGATGATTCGATAGAATTTTTTTGTAAATTTATGCCTAAATTTTGGTAATGTTTACTAATTGATAATTTTTCACCAAATATAATTGCTTCCATCTATTCCAAAGATATACTATGTATTTCAAAAAAGAATACTAGGAAGCAAGAATCTGAAAATAAAAGCCAAAACCTTGAGGAAAAAGTACTCTTGCACTCCAAGTTGTTAGGCACCAAGTAAGGTATGAACATTTGCATTTTCAGGTGACAACTGAGCAGCTTACTTGAACAACCAAGCAACCTGGAAAGATATATAAGATCAGCTTTTAGAAGATAGTACATATAAATCTATCAGGTCCATTTGCAGCGTCCTGGTCGTCGATCGCCGGTTGGGCTGGAGTGTGGAGAAGGGGAGCACCCGGCGATGGGAAGCACCCGGAGCATCTCGGTCGTGGGTCGCAGCCTCACAGGTCTCCGGTCATCGGTCGCGGGTCATTGTATAATAAACCCTAGACTATGAGACAGAGAGTGAGAGAGTCGGGATCTGAGGTCTCTGGACTCAAATGATTCACTCTTCACATCTGTTGATTGGTATAATGAGTGAGTTTTATGAAGTATTGGGTGGGCTATAAGTCTATACTAGCATATATATAAAAAAAAATTACTATTTTTTTTTTTTTTGCACTGGGCTTAGCATATATATGAAAAAAAGTTTACTATTTTTTTTGCACTGGGCTACAGCCCAGTGCAAGCACTGTGTGCCTCCGCCCCTGACCCTCACCATTTCCCTCCTCCTCCTCCTCCTCCTCCTCGTCGCTGTCGCCAATGCCCGGCCTCCATTCGCTTGCTCCGGCCCGACGAGCTCCCTCCCCTTCTGCAGGACGTCCCTCCCTGTCAGGGCCCGCGTGGTGGACCTGATCGGCAGGCTGGCGACCTACGAGAAGATAGCGCTGCTCGTCAACAACGCGGCCGCCGTGCCGAGGCTCGGTATCGGCGGCTACGAGTGGTGGTCGGAGGCGCTGCACGGGATGTCCGACACGGGGTCCGGTGTCCGCTTCGGAGCCCAGTTCCCGGGGCCACCAGCTTCCCGCAGGTCATTTCCACTGCCGCGTCCTTCAATGCCACGATCTGGGAGCTCATCGGAAGGGTGGGTGAGCTAGCTCTGCCTTCACTGTCTTAAGTTCACCGGCGAGTAACCGTTAAGTTTTCAGTTGTTTTAACTGTTTTTTTTTAACTATAACACTGCAAACACCCGATGACCCGAACCTATCGGTCCTGGCAATGCTCGGTCGGACATTCCGATTTGAACGGCCCACCGCACCTTAACTTTCGTGACATTCTCAACCACACACACACGGTTCAAAAACACTTGAGCCATTTCTAACAAATGCATTTAGGCTGTGTTTTGATCGACCTTTTTTTCCAGTGAAAATATTCTCATCAGAATTTTTTTTTACCAATTGTATCTGATATCTTATATTTTTCATAAAATTATTTTTCCAAAGATTATTATTATTATTATTATTATTATTATTATTATTATTTTCAAAATAGTGGAAAATAAAATTTGTCAAATTTTTTTTTTCCATGTAAAATAAAAAAAATAACTACTTTTTCATGAAAAATAATGACAATCAAACATCCAAATCAAATTTTTCATACGAAAAATTTAAAATTTTATAGAATTTTTTTCTAGTATCGTAAAATTAATTTTTGTCCACGTATTTTTCTACCTTTTAATCAAATGCACCGTTAGTAAATTTTTAATAAGTATAGATAATGTAATTAATTTTGGTATATCTAGTGTTGCATGCATATTATATATTTTCTAACGACATGCATGTAACGCCTATCTAACAAGTGCTGGATCTTAATTTATACATGATATGGAATTATGGATACTTGATATTATAATTATTCCGTATGCTAATATTCGTTTCCAATAATGATCTTAGCTAGGCCATGCTACTTGTTTGATATAACATCTGCATGAGTGTGCAAGTGGATTATAAATGATCAAATTTGAACGATTTAACTATTGTTTTTGTTGTCGGCCTCTTTAGAAAATAAAACAAATAGTTGTTGACGCGATTTAAATTTACAAACTAGTTCCACAATAGTAAATCACACCTTTCTTTCTATATATGAGATACAAGGGTTGAGACTATTTCGCGGCCAAAGATAAAACAGCTAATTAGCGTTTATATCCTAAATTTTATATCAGCTTAGAGTTTAAGTCATAACATGTTCAATTAGAAAGTTTAGATCCTGAATTTTTATTTTTTTTTGTTTTATTTTTTTATATATCCTCCCTATCAAATATATAGATATTTTTTTATTGTCATGCATAGGAGTGAGAGCATAATAGTAAAAAAAATACAAAATAAATATTCAGGATCTAAATATATTTCAATTGGACATATCTGGACTTAAACTCTAAACTGTTATAAAATTCAGAATATAAACACTAATTAACTCAAGATAAAATGTCTATTTTGAAAAAAAGAAACTTCATAATAAACTTTTAGAATTTTGCATTGACACGCCAACATATCAGGAGTTCTCTTAATAACATTTATTTGTTCATATCTAAAAATTAGTTTACTGATTATATATATATATATATATATATATATATATATATATATATATATATATATATATATACGATTTAGAAATGGTTCAAAAATAGGCCGTCTAAGTCGTATGCATATCATCAATTATTAAATTTAGAAGAAAAAAATTAACAACCGTTTTCTTCTGTTTTTTTGTTTTCTTCTTACGTAGTTGAAAAAAATTATAAACCAGTTGAACATATAGTAAATTCTAAAATATATTCAAAATTTAAATTATATTTGAACTAACTACAAATTATTATCTAACTAAACACATATCCAAAATATAAAAATTATATTTATTTCAAATAATAATTATAATATATCCAAATCATATTTTAAATATTCTAATATAATTTAAATTTCTATAAAAATATATTCAAATTATATTTAAATATTATAATTTAATTTAATTTCTATCTAATTTTGAATAATATCATTAGATTCTTTTTTGATACGTGCGATGCAAATTATTAGATACAACGCACGTGAATGATATGAGCTATATTGTTAATTTTTTTAAATAAGTCATGGATATGTGGACTAATATGAATGGATTCATATATTTCATGTGCACTAGTACATTCTATTTCTATTGGTCCATATACACATGAATTATTTAGAAAAATGAACACTATAACTCATATTTTGTTTATAAATATATATATATATATATATATATATATATATATATATATATATATATATATTCAGAAAATTATGATGCAAGTATATTGTACTGTAGGAATAGTAGTGAAATTAACACGAGGGACTGTAAGATGACTAGTGCAAAAAAAGGTTTTTTTGGCAGCTCCTCTACTTATTCTCGTCACGTGTTAACGTGTCCAGATACCAAGAAATCACGGACACAGGAATATATGTCACGTGTGGGACGTTCAAGTGTTAACGGCATTTCTCTGATTCAAGCACTTTGCAAGTTTGCAACTTGCTGCGGTTGGAGCAAGCGATAAAGCATAGAAATTTGTGGCACTTTGACAGCCAATAGCCTACGAGAGATTAAGATTGGATGGTATTATTGGCGGAAAATGCTAAGTTTACTACCAAATATTTACAACCTTCTTACAACTCTCTCAACCCTCCCTGCTACGTGGGCCACATTCGACTCTACCTCTCTCTCAATTAACGGCCGTCATGTAATATTTCTGTCACGTGGCGGCCACCCGAATAGCTACCGGATCCCACTTTTTTTTCCTCCTCCAATGAGTGACCGCCACGTGGACGCCACGTGGCGGTTGTAAGTGGATTGTAAGCATTTGGTTGTAGTTGTAGCATTAAACTTAAAATTTTATCCAATTTTATCAAATTTTATCCCATATCGGGTCCCACCTCTTCCTCCTAAAATCTTATCCCGTACTTCTCTTATAATTTTATTCTTTCAATTTTTAAATTTATTCATACATTAAATTTAAAATTAATTTTTTGACACTCCTAAAATCTTATCATATACTTTTAAAATCTCATCTTACACATTTTTTTAAATTAATATCATATTTAATACAGAGACAAATTTAAAATTTGAATAAATAAAATTAAGAAAAGAGTGCATGATGAGATTTTAGGAATACCAATAACGATACCCTTAAGATTTTATTGAAAATGGGACCCATATATATTATATATTAAAAAATTAACTTTTTTAAATATATCCTGCATATATTAGCTAATTAAAATTAATAGAAACAAGTAGGAATTACTATTACAAGATCTTTCTTTTAGTCTTCCTAAAAATCTACAAACATGTATAAAATACAAAAATCATAGAGGAACTCATGAGTTCCTAATTTTTGAAACTCATATATAACAAACTATTGGATTGCATGCATCTCATTTTCTTATTATTATTATTTTTTTTTTTTTACAAAAATCCTAGAGTAACTCATGAATTACTAATTTTTAAAATTTATCAATGACAAATCGTTGGATTACGTACATCTCACCTGTCGATTTTTTTTAAGAGCTTAAAACAAAAAGTCAAGGGCTTAAAATAAAAAAAATGTGTACACTTGTTATAATTATATCGAAAGTTCTTATTATAAGTTTCTATTTGAGTTTCTGTAATCCAACTGTTGTTTTAGGGACCTAAAAAAAATCAAAAGCCTAAAAGAAAATTTTTATACCCTTGTCATAGTTCTATTGCAAGTTCTTAAAGTAAGTTATTATGTAAATTTATGTATATAATAATATTAATATAATAATAAATTTAGAATAATTTAAATTTTATATTTTAGTCTTCATATATATATATATATATATATATATATATATATATATATATATATGGATAAACGGGATATGAGCCATTGGCTCATATTCCTGCATGAGTCATGCACACGTGGACCAATAGAAATGGATTTCTACATCCCATGTGCACTAGTATACTCAATTCCTATTGGAAAAAAAGGATATGAGCCATATGCTCATATTCCTACATGAACCAATGCACATGTGGACCAATAGAAATGGAATGTACTAGTACACATGGGATGTAGCAATACATTCCTATTGGTCCACATGTGCATGGCTCATATAGGAATATGAGCTGTCTCATATCTCGTTTACCATATATATATATATATATATATATATATATATATATATAGGGTAAAAGGGATATGAGCCATGCACATATTGTAACACCCTGTTCCGTTCCAGCGGACTGCCGATTCAAACGGCAAAAGTGCAATGTTCCGACCCGTTTTGCTCAGGCGAGAATACTCGTTTGAGGCAAAGGATATCCAGACTTGTCCCTACAGGAATCCGGCTTAGGCTTTCATAGGCTCGCTTGACGTATCGCTCTACCGAGGCAAATCATCGCTAAGGTGGATGGCTACGGTGAACTTGTCTTTGCTTAGCCAGCACACATAAAATGTGGAATGAAACATGCTAGTCGCTAGGTGAATCACCCCTGCATGCTAATAAGAATACAACGCACCTAGCTAAGGGAATAATTCTAACTTGTATTGCTTATGCTAGAACATGGAAATGAAACATTGCTATATATATATATATATGTTCAGACCATCGCATGCGAGCCAACGTGATTGCTTATGTTTATATAAATGCATGCTTGCCTGTCCATACGTTGCCTCGACTCAATGCTTGTAGCATAAGCTATGCCAACACCCTGTTATACAAAATATTGTTCAGGAAGACTATGCGAAATGAATCAGGCAATGCCTCTTGTCTTGTACTATTGTTGCCTCAATAGGAATGCCTCTTGTCTTGTACTATTGTTACCTCAACAGGAATGCCTCTTGTCTTGTACTATTGTTGCCTCAACAGCAATGCCTCTTGTCTTGTACTATTATTGCCTCAACCGCAAATTGATAACTAAACCTTGACGTCGTTCGATTACGGACAACTTGTGCACAGGGTAACGGTCTCGGGACGATGCTGGGGCAATGGCATCGATCTGGTCCGGGCGACACCTATTGTTTAGCCTCTTGTTCTTGGCGGAATGGCTTACAATGCCTCTTGTACTTTCGTTGCATACCATTCTCGTCAAATACTATATCGTCATTTATGGCATACGCCAGTGATCGCCTTGTATGTTTAGCTATTGCATGCTTGCTTGTAAAATGAAAGAGAAACAGGTCATCCTCGCTTAGCGGCTATCCGCGTGCGAGTCATTGCATCGCATCGAAAGACAACTGAACACATGAACGATCTTGAAATAACAGTACTCGTGTTGCATATGCTATTGCCCCTGAATGTTTATACGTGCTCGTGCTTGAATTAACAATGTTTGCCTTGGACAGGGAAGGACAAATGGTAAGTTGGTAAGTCTTACCGTGTTTCCTCTCATGTCGTACGGCGCACTGCCACACGAGTTAGGCTAATCAATGTTTGCAAGAAACTGATCCTAAGGCAACTAGAAAGATAACTTAATAGTTGGTGCACGGAACTTATATTACGTGTCACGCCCTAGTCCCAAAATATGTAGGACTAGGAATACGTAACACGCCCAGCCGTATGTATACGAACTCCAATATATGGAAACCATATACACACGTACGTTGTACATGAATATCCAATCCACCAGTGGTAATATACTGTCATAACAAGTCACACAGAATCTATATCTCATCCACAACACAAATAATCAGTAGAAATAAAGAGCTGAATAATAACTGAATATCAGGATGAGTATCAAGTCTGATAATCGGGTGGAAACAAATCCACTACAAAACGACTATACTGAAAACTGAAATACGTCATGTACTCCCTCAAGTGAAGGTGGTAGTGCAAGTCGATATGCCACTTCTCCCACTCTCTCTAGCACGTCAAATGGTCTAATATACCTTGGACTCAACTTGTCGCGTCCTCCGAATCGAATGGTACCTCTGGTAGGTGATATCCTCAAAAAGACATGATCGCCCACTTTAAACTCCAAGGGACGACGATGAAGGTTTGCCCACTGCTTTTGTCTGTCTTGCGCTGCTCGCAAGTGTCCTTGTATCTTCTTAACTGTATCCACGGTGTTGACTACTAACTCTGGTCCCAGAATCTGGTGTTCTCCCACGTCACTCCAACACACAGGAGACCTACACTTCCTTCCATATAATGCTTCAAACGGATCCATCTGGATGCTCGCCTGATAGCTATTGTTGTAAGAAAATTCTACAAGGTGTAGGTGGTCCTCCAATGATCTTCCAAAGTCTAACATACAAGCCCTCAACATATCCTCCAATGTCTGAATAGTACGCTCTGACTGCCCATCTGTATGCGGGTGGTAAGATGTACTGAATTTCAGACGAGTTCCAAGACTTTCTTGCATGCTCCTCCAAAAGTGTGAAGTAAAGCGCGAATCCCTGTCTGATACAATACTGACTGGTACGCCGTACAATCTCATAATTTGTCTCATATATAAGTCAACCAAAGCTTCTGTAGATTGGCCAACTTTAAAAGGCAAGAAATGGGCTGACTTGGTGAGTCGGTCCACTATTACCCATACTGCATCTCTTCCACTTGGACTCTTGGGAAAACTCGTGACGAAGTCCATAGTGATGCGCTCCCACTTCCACTATGGAATCGGAAGTGGTTGCAATAACCCTGCTGTTCTCTGGTGCTCCGCCTTTACTTGTTGACATACCAAACATTTAGCTACAAAGCGAGCTATTTCTCTTTTTATTCCATGCCACCAAAAGTGCTGTCGTAAATCACGATACATCTTGGTGCCTCCAGGATGAATAGAATATATCGAACTATGAGCTTCTGTCATCAGCTCCTGTCGAATCTCTTTATTTGGAACATAAAGACGATTACCACATCGTAATGTCCCATCATCATAGATGTGCAGTCCTGTCTGCTCTCCGGCCTCTGTCCTTTCCTTTAATCTTCTGAATCTGGCGTTTGTAGGCAATGCTGCCTTGATTCTCTCTACTAGTGATGATTGTACTTGCAAATTGGCTAGTGTTCCATCTGCTCTGGGTAATATCACTTCAATGCCAAGACATTGTAAGTCCTTCAATAATTCTCTCTGTGTCATCAAGAAGTAAGCTGTTGGCTTCCGGCTTAACGCGTCTGCTACAACGTTAGCCTTGCCTGGATGATAATGTAGCTCTATCTCGAAATCTTTCATCAACTCAAGCCATCTACGTTGCCTCATATTTAACTCCTTCTGTGTGAAGACATACTTGAGACTTTTGTGGTCTGTATAGATTTTCACTCGTTTCCCATATAAGTAATGTCTCCATAGCTTTAGAGCAAATACAACGGCTGCAAGTTCCAAGTCATGAGTTGGATAATTCTTCTCATGTACTCGTAACTGTCTAGAAGCATATGCAATCACCTTGCCATGCTGCATCAATACGCATCCCAAGCTTTTCCCTGATGCGTCACTGTAGATTACATAGCCTCCTGACCCTGATGGAATAGTTAATACTGGTGTTGTAGTCAGTCGCTTCTTCAACTCCTCGAAAGCGGCTTGACACTCGTTGGTCCATATGAACTCTTGATCTTTGCATGTCAACCGAGTCATAGGTGTTGCTATCCTTGAGAAGTTTTCCATGAATCGTCGATAATATCCCGCAAGCCTAAGGAAACTTCTTACCTCCGCTGCTGATTTAGGAACGGGCCATGTCTTGACTGCCGAGATCTTTTCTGGATCAACAGAAATACCATCTCCTATAACGACATGTCCAAAAAATAAGACTCTGTCCAAGAAGAACTCACATTTACTGAGTTTCGCATATAGCTGCTCTCTCCTCAAAGTCTCTAGAACAATCCGCAGGTGCTTCTCGTGCTCATCGTGGCTCTTTGAATAGACAAGTATATCATCTATGAAGACGACCATGAATTGGTCCAAATACTGATGGAAGAATCGATTCATTAAGTCCATAAAGATAGTTGGAGCATTGGTCAATCCAAACGGCATGACCAGAAACTCGTAGTGCCCATATCTCGTTCGGAATACGGTCTTCGGAATGTCCTCCTTTTGTACCTTCACCTGGTGGTATCCCGATCTCAGATCTATCTTTGAGAATATCTTGGCTCCACTAAGCTGATCAAATAGGTCATCAATGCGTGGCAGTGGATATTTATTCTTCAATGTCACTACATTCAGGGCTCTATAGTCAATGCACATACGTACTGACCCATCCTTCTTTGGTACAAACAACACTGGTGCTCCCCAGGGTGATGCACTTGGTCGGATGAAATCTTTTTCTTCTAGTTCTTTCAACTGTGTCTTCAGTTCATCCATCTCCTTCTTCGCCAGTCTATAAACATGTGATGCTATGGGTGCTGCTCCCGGTGTCAATTCAATCAAAAATTCTACGTCTCTATCTGGGGGTAGTCCTGGCAATTCTTCTGGAAAGACGTCTTAAAATTCTGAAATAATGGGATGATAGACAACATCGTCCATTGCGAGCTGCATACCATCAAGGATTTTTGTGGATCCTCGTGCAAACTCAAGTTCAGGCTGGCCGGGTACCTTAAAAAGAATGCTTCCTCCAAAACAATCGAAGAAAGCGTGGTACTTGCTCAGCTAGTCCATTCCAAGCACAATATTAAAAGTTGGCATAGGAAGGACTAAGAGTCGGGCGTTCATCTCTCTGCCATGTATCACTATAGGACACGATCTACAAATTCTACTAATAGGTACAACTCCTCCTCCGGTAAGAATTCTAACACAACTAAGTAAAGTTGTAGAGGTAATATTGTGTTTTGCAATAAATCTAGATGATATGAATGAGTAGGTGTCTCCCGTATCAAACAATGTCACAGCAGGAAAAGTAAAAGCAAGAGTGATACCTGCTATGACATCAATCTCCTGATCTATGTCATCTATTTCCATTGCAAAAGCTTGCCCATTCCTCTACGGCTGTCCATGACTAGCTCTCAGGTACTGATCCTCCTGAGTAGGTAGCGGTGGTCCTCGCTGAAATCCTTCTGCTGCTGGAGGTCGAGGTGCTCCTGGTCTAGCCATCTGTTGAGCTGGCTTTGGTGCTGGAAGCGCTAGTCTCTGTGCTGGCGGTGCTAGGGTCAATGTCTGTTGTCTTGGACAATCTCTAGCCAAATGCTGTTCGGAACCACATCGTAAACACTGTCCTAAACGATTTCGACAATCTCTCAAAATGTGTCCGATTTTTCCATAATAATTATATTGGGGTTTCTCCGGAATCTGGTATGGTCCGGCTTTGTGTTACTGATGCTGCTGAGCTAAAGGACGTCTAATAGGTCCTCCTTGTTGTGTCCTGGCTGGTCCCTGCTGTATCCTTGCTGGTCCTTATTGTGTCCTCGGCTGACCTCATTTTCCTCTGCTGATGGTTTCTTGCAATCTGGCTTCTGTTAGTAACTCGGCATAAGAGATCCGGGACTGGGAGCTTGTATAATGTTGGAGCTTTTGAGTTAGTCCACGATAGAACCTCTTAGCCTAGGCCAAGTCATCTGGAATCAGGGCAGCGCCATATTTACTAAGGCGACTAAACTCGGCATCGTACTCGTCAACTGTTCTGTTCCCCTACTCTAGGTGAAGAAACTGATCGTACAATGCATCCCTGACGGTGTCCGAGAAGTAATTCCTCTCAAAGCACCCCAGGAATTGCTCCCATGTCTGGTATGTACCCAGCTGGCGCTCCATGGATTCCCACCAGTGGTGAGCATTACCATCTAGAAGCGTCCTTACACCCGTCATCCACAGCTCTGTAGGTAGCTGCGATGCTTCTAATAACTTCCGAGTGTGAGTGATCCAGTTGGTAGTTTCCTCTGGAATCTCAATGCCTTTGTACGGCCTCGGACCCATCTGTATAAAGTCCTTTACTGAACCAATTCTAGCTCAAGGTTCTAGAGCTAGTGCTTGAGCTAGTACAGTAGTCTTTGCAGCCATTCTCTCAAGTGCTGCTAAGAACTCTTGTCTCTGTTCTGCTGCTTGCTGCCTCTGCTCTGCAGCTAGTGTGGCGGCCTGTTGTCATTGTTCCTGCATTATCATCTGGAAGAATTGGAATAGTTGTGCCTGGCCATCCTGCGGTGTCGATGAGACTGGAAGGGTCCCATTAGGTGGAACGGGAAGATCAGATGGAACTAGATTGTGAATCTGTCCATCTGATCTTGGAAGTGTAGGAATTGTTGAGGTCCCTCCTTGAGTCTGACCATTGACTCCAGGAGTTGTGTCGTCATCGGCGATAGTACATTCTTTCTGCATATCCATCTCTCTGCAGGCGATGTACACAATGTTTAGACGAAGTATGGGAATCAAACAAGGTGCAAGTATTTAAATAGAATGTAGAAGTATAAAATATGCTGGGGAATTGTCTGCGTATTTCACAGTCAAAAATCCGCAACATACATGAAGTCTCTCCTGCGTAAAACAGGGACTAAGGTAGTAGGTGTAAAATAGAGGTTGCTAAGCTTGTCTGCGTAAAGCAAAGAATCAAGGGAGTTTGGCGTAAAACAGAGAGAGAAAAACTGTCGGCGTAAAGCATGGCTTCAGAGCTGTCTGCGTAAAAGTTTACTATTCTTCTGCGTAAAGTCTGCGCGTAAAAATTTGAGCGTAAAAGATTTGCTGCGTAAAGTATAGCATACTTTGTAGAGTAAAGTTTGTACATGAACTCTTCGTATTCCTCGGATGAATTTGTCAGACAATCAGTGAACCTGACATCTGAAAAAAAGTACAGCACGATGATCAAGAGGACGGCTGTAATGATGATTTTGCACAGAGACCCAGGTTATCATTTAGTGGTATATCTGATATAAATCATCTTTACGCATGGAGTCTCTGAATACGCTGCCTACAGAAATGGGTTTTATGCTCAAAATAAAACAAAATCATTTGCCACGTCAAAAAGCTGTTTCTTGCACAGGGCTCGAGGCATATCTCTGCATTTAATGCACGAGATTTGGTCATGACTGGAAAACTAAGGATGTGCCAAATACGCTTATCTCACCATTCTTATATTTTATGCCCGATCAGGCTACTCTACGCTGGTTATATATTATTCATGAATCATCAAGTTTACGCATGACGGTTTCCTATGTAACTTGCATGCCGTGGTCTTACAAAGGGATGCGTGTCATACACGGATTGAACATGGGTAGCAATTGTCATAACCGCAGCATAAATGAGGCAATCTTCTTCATAGTTTGCCCCTTTTACGCCAGCAAGGCAGTTTATTTGGCTTTTATGCCAACAACAATTATTTTGGCTTTTACGCCAACAAGGTAAAGGGTCTGGTCACAACGTAAAGGGTTTTTGGCGTAAAACTTAGTTTTACCCAACAGAGGATGATTAAAAGGAAGAATGTGGTTTAGTCAAGTGTGGATGAAATCCTTATACTTTATTCCTATATGCAGGCTTGTTTGGTACAGTTACGTAACCAAGACAATATATTCTAGACCTGCATGGGCCACCACCAAAAACCTGTCACGCCCCAGTCTCAAAATACATAGGACTAGGAATACGTAATACGCCCAGTCGTATGTATACGAACTCCAATATATGGAAACCTTATACACACGTACGCTGTACATGAATTATTCAATCCACCAGTGGTAATATACTGTCACAACAAGCCACATATAATCTATATCTTATCTACAACACAAATAATTAGTATGAATAAAGAGCTGAATAATAACTAAGTATCAGGATGAGTATCAAGTCTGATAGTCGGTGGAAACAAATCCACTACAAAACGACTATACTGAAACAGTGGTAATAAAATCATAGCTACTCCAAAGGTAAGACCTCCTCAGTCGAGTAAGTAGCATCCGGTCCAGGCCCGTACTCCTGTGGATACTCCTGCTCGTCCATATCTGGAAAGGGACCAGGTCCTCAGAGGGACGTAACAAGATACATAATAACATGCCAATAAGTACTAAAAAGTAAACATCTAAAAGGGTCGCCTAACCGTCTAAGTGAATGCAGTTGAGAACAACTTTCTACCAAGTGGGCTATCTGGCTAAAAATATGGGATTTGCGTGACTCTCTCGGAGAATCATGGGCCTCAAAGCATGTCGTCTTTTGAACGGCAGAGGCCGCCAATTGAAATAAATGGGTCATCACCGCCCGTATCTCCAGTGGAGCTTCCGGGTTACAGAAGGAAAAAGTGCAAAGGAGCCCAAATGTCTTACTTGTTGTTCTCCCCATCCCATGCTCTAAGCATGCCATATACATGATACGATAATACCTCTAATAACTGTCAGGTCTGCTAGCATGCAAAGTTTCTATTAGCAGTTATTCCTAGCGCACGTCCATACGTACAGGAGGCCAGACCTGTCACGCAGTCCGTGATCTATATGAGACTCACAATTCGTGTAACAACTATGTCACGGCCAATGAACCTAATGATGCTCCATAATACTTGGGTGGTATCATAAAGTAGGTCCAAAAATATACATACATAAACATCTATATAAGCAGAATTAAACATGCATGTATCAGCTGGAATGTAAACAATAGTACGATGGCAAGGTATACTTGCCGAGCAAAAGTCCTGTATAGTGCACGTCCAACAGTGTTAAGTTGTAGTAGGAAGAAGTGGGTTAGGGTTTGAGAGTTGTAATATATATATAGGAATAAGGCGGCGGTGGAATGAGGCGGTGGGTGAGCTGCTGCTGTTTTTCTTTCATTGGTTTTGGTTTCGGTTGAGGAGAGTTTAGTAATAATAGATAAAGAGGCGGTGGTGTTGTTGCTGATATTTTTCTCCACACGTGCGGAGAAGGAATTAAGCGGTGGAGTTCTGTTTTACGCGTGGAACAGAATTTAGGCGGTGGTGGTGTTTACGCTTGGATTTGTTTTACGCGTGGGGTTATTTTACGCGCGGGTGAAAGGAAAAGCAAAGTTAGTTTTTGCTACTGCTGCTGTTGATATTTTCCTTTTGGGTTTGGCTTTGGGAGTTAACGGGTTTCGGGTTGAGATCTAATAGGAATCCAAACCCATTTTCTTTTATTTCCTTTTTCTTTCTTTTTCTAATAAACTATATATATATATATATATATATATATATATATATATATATATATATATATATATATATATACTTAGAAATTTCTAAAAATTATATTGGTGCATACGCAACTGTCCAAAGGGTCTCCTACATGAAATAAATTAGGAAAAATTTATAATGGCCCCATAAATCCTCTAATTACATAAACACCTCAAACAAAAATTAATAAAAATCTATTCCTTCTATTTAGCTCGTAATTACTAAATAAAATAATTAATACGGTTTTCAGAATTAGGGGTCTTACAGCTTGAGCTGGTATAGTAGTCTTTGCAGCCATCCTCTCAAGTGTTGCCAGAAATTCTTGCCTCTATTCGGCTGCCTGCTGCCTCTGTTCCTGCATCATCATCTGGAAGAATTGGAACAGTTGTGCCTGGTCATCCTGCGGTGTCGATGATACTGGAAGGTTTCCATTAGGTGGAACGGGAAGATCAGATGGAACTGGATTGTGAATCTGTCCATCTGGTCCTGAAAGTCTAGGAATTGTTGAGGTCCCTCCTTGAGTCTGACCATTGACTCCAGGAGTTGTGTCGCCATCGACGATAGTACATCCATTCTGCATATCCATCTCTCTGCAGGCGATGTACACAACGTTTAGAAGAAGTACAGGAATCAAACAGGATTCAAGCATTAAATAGGATGTAGAAGCATGAAATATGCTGGGGAATTGTTCGTGTATTTTACAGTCAAAAACCCCCAACATACATAAAGTCCTTTCCTGCGTAAAACAGGGACTCAAGGTAGTAGGCGTAAAACAGAGATTCAAGGAAGTTTGGCGTAAAGTGAGACTTCAGAGTTGTCCGCGTAGAACAGGGGTTCAAAGTAGTTTGGCGTAAAGTAAAGATTCAGAACTGTCTGCGTAATACAGAGATCAAAACTGTCGACGTAAAACATGGCTTCAGAACTGTCTGGGTAAAAGTCTGCGTAAAAGTTTCCGCACGTAAAATCTGCCCGCGTAAAATTTGTGTAAAAAGTCTGCGCGTAAAAGTTTTGCTGCGTAAGTCTGTGCGTAAAAGATCTGCGCGTAAAAACCTGTCGCATAAAATCTGCGCGTAAAAGATTTGCTTGCGTAAAGTCTAGCATACTTTGCAGCATAAAGTTGTACGAGGAACTCTTTGTATTTCCTCGGATGAATTTGTCAGACAAATCAGTGGACCTAATATCTGACAAAAGTACTGCACGATGATCGAGAGAACGGCTGTGATGATAATTTTGCACAGAGATCCAGGTTGTCGTTTAGTGACATATTTGATACAAGTCATTTTTACGCATGCAAAGGAAGGAAATGGAGTCTTCTGATTACGCTGTCTTCAGAAATGAGTTTTTACGCTCAAGATAAGACAAAATCAAACGCCACGTCAAAAGTTGTTTCTTGCACAGGGCTCGAGGCATATATCTGCATTTAATACACAATATTTTCTCATGATTGAGAAACTAAGGCTGTGCCAAATACGCTCACCTTACCATCCATGTATTTTACGCCTAATCAGGCTATTCTACGCTGGTTATCTATTATTCATGAATCATCAAGTTTACGCAGGGGCAGTTACCTACGTGGTTTGCATGCCATGATCTTATAAAGGGATATGTGTCATTCACAGATTAAACGTGGGTAGCAGTTGTCATAACCGTAGCGTAAAGGAGGCAATCTTCTTCATAGTTTGGCATTTTTATGCCAACAAGACAGTTATTTGGCTTTTATGCCAACAACAGTCATTTGGCTTTTACGCCAACAACAGTCATTTGGCTTTTACTACGCCAACAAGGGTAAAGGTCTGGTCACAGGGAAAAAGGGTTTTTTGGCGTAAAACTTTGTTTTATCCAAACAGAGGATAGTTGAAAGGAAGAATGAGGTTTTAGTCAAGTGTGGATGAGATCCTTATACTCTATTCCTATACGTAGGCTTGTTTGGTACAGTTACGTAACCAAGATAATATATTCTGAGGACCTGCATGGGCCACCACCAAAAATATGTCATGCTCCAGTCCCAAAATACGTAGGGCTAGGAATACGTAACACGCCCAGCCGTATGTATACGAACTCCAATATATGGAAACCATATACACACGTACGCTGTACATGAATATCCAATCCACCAGTGGTAATATACTGTCACAACAAGTCACACAGAATCTATATCTCATCCACAGCACAAATAATCAGTAGGAATAAATAGCTGAATAATAACTGAATATCAGGATGAGTATCAAGTCTGATAGTCGGGTGGAAACAAATCCACTACAAAACGACTATACTGAAGTAGCAACAAGGATCTCTAAACAGCGATAATAAAATCACAGATACTCCGAGGGTAAGACCTCCTCAGTCTGGAAGGTAGTGTCAGGTCCAGGACCGTACTCCTGTGGATACTCCTGCTCGTCCATATCTAGAAAGGGACCAGGTCCTCAGAGGAACGTAACAAGATACATATAAACATGCCAATAAAGTACTGAAATATAAACATCCAATGGGTCGCCTAACCGTCTAAGTGAATGCAGTTTGAGAACAACTTTCCACAAAGTGGGCTGTCTGGCCATATAGTGGATTTTGCATGATTCTCTCAAAGAATCAGGGGCCTACAAAGCATGTCGTCTTTTGAACGGCAGAGGCCGCCAAGTAGTATAGGGGTCATCACGACCGCGTATCTCCGGTGGAGCGTACAGGTTACATAAAAGAAAAGTGCAAAGGAGCCCAAATGTCTTACTTATTGTTCTCTCCATCCCATGCTCTAAGCATGCCATATCTATGACACAATAAAACCTCTAAATAACTGCCAGGTCTACTCGTATACAAAGTTTCTATCAGCAGTCATCCCTATCGTACAGCCCATACGTACAGAAGGCCAAACCTGTCACACTGTCCGTGATCTATATGAGACTCACAACTCGTGTAACAACTGTGTCACGGCCAATGAACCTAATGATGCTCCATAATATTGGGGTGGTCTCATAAAGCAGGTCCAAAAATATACATACATAAATATCTATATAAGCAGAATTAAATATGCATGTATCAGCTGGAATATAAATAATAATACGATGACAAGGTATACTTGCCGAGCAAAAGTTCTGTATAGTGCATGTCCAAAATAGTATTAAGTTTGTTGTAAGAAGAAGTGGGTTAGGATTTGGAAGAGTTGTAATATATATAGGGATAAGGAGGTGGTGGATGCTGCTGCCGTTTTTTTCTTTCATTGGTTTTGGTTTCGGTTGAGGAGAGTTTAGTAATATTAGAGATGAGAAGCGGTGGAATGGGATGGCTCACACGCGCGGAGAAGGGAAGGAGAAGTTGGGTTTTGCTACTGCTGTTGTTGATATTTCTGCTTCTCCTAACGGGTTGTGGGTTCCAGCGGGTAGGGTAGGCTAAGGGGTTTGGGTTGAGATCCAATAGGAATTTCTTTTCTAATTAATTATATCTATATATATACATAGAAAATTCTAAAAATTATATTGGTGCATATGGTTAAGCTAGCAATTTTCCAAAGGGTCTCCTACATGGAATAAATTAGGAATTTTTTTTATAATGGCCCCATAAATCCTCTAATTGCACAAACATCTTAAATAAAAATTAATTAAAATCTATTCCCTCTATTTAGCTCATAATTACTAAATAAATTAAATAATACGTTTTTCAGAATTAGGGGTTTTACATTACGTGTTTGGATTTGTCGAGCGGGCGAGTAGCTTATCCACCAGTGCATTCAATGTACTGATAATCCACCAGTTCGGTTGCAGGGTACGGAAGAACCTCGTTCGGTGCGGATGCCTCCTTTGTGCGTGCTAAGGCCAGGAGTTCCCTCTGAAGCCTTGGAGCGCTACGTCCGGAACTAAAGCACATATACAAGACATAATGTTGAGAACATCGCCTGATCATTGCCTGTACAATCATTCCATAATTGTAGCCACTTGGCACGCTTTTACTGTTTCAGAGAGAGGCTTGAGCGACTTATAATCTCGGCTATACGCCGCCTGTAACACTTGTTATATCAATAAAGAGTTGCTTTACTTCAACTTGTGTTATATAATACTTTCGCTATATTGTCGACTCAGTGAACCTGTTACCAAATCGTCAATGCGTTTATGATTCCGCTGTACTCGGACAATCTGCGCGACTCTGTGGCTTAGAACTCTTACCGCCAGCCAATGAACCATGGCCTTGCACGGGCGTGGCTCACGCTCGTGCGGCATCACGCTCGGATGGGTCAAGCGATCGTTCCGCGGGAGCGCTGGCACGGTGATTCTCGCCTAGCGAGAACGGCCGATTAGCCTGCGGGAGATTGGGACGTGACATAATGGTATCAGAGCCTGGCTTCTACGCCTTTGGACTTCAATTCGATTATCTCATTTTCGAAAGCTCGTTCGTGGGTTATGTGCACACTCTCTCTCAATGCCTCGATGGGATGTTCCAATAATAAGTCTAAATACTTTCAAAATACGTTTGGAATAATATGATTGCTTGTATGATATTGTGCTGTGAGTGGCCTTTGTGCCAACCAGAGCGAGACCCTTGAGATCGTCGCTAGTAGCTTGTCCGATTTTACTATCTCTAAGTTTGGTTGAATGCATCTGTTCGAGGGACGCCTTGAACTTGTGCACGATCCAAGACTCAAGAAAATATGAAACTAGAGTGCTAAGACTTCGCTATCGCTAAGTCGGTTGACGTGCTCACGCTAGAGGTGCACTTCGAATGTGCGCACGATCCAGACTAGCGATATGCTGATCTCGAACGCTTGTGCAAGTGAATATCCATATAAACAAGTACAACGACTTGTGTAGGTTTGCCTCAGACTTGTTTCGTTAAATCAAAATTGATTGAAACGTACTGCTTGTCCTTAGAAAGTCTCGAGGATGAGACTTTTTATGAGTTGGGTAGGATGTAACACCCTGTTCCGTTCCAGCGGACTGCCGATTCAAACGACAAAAGTGCAATATCCTGACCCGTTTTGCTCAGACGAGAATACTTGTTTGAGGCAAAGGATATTCAAACTTGTCCCTACAGGAAATGCCTAATCAAGTAGCCAAGAATCATCGAAATCCGGCTTAGGCTTTCAGAGGCTCGCTTGACGTATCGTTCTACCGAGGCGAATCATCGCTAAGGTGAGTGGATACGGTGAACTTGTCTTTGCGTAGCCAGCGCACATAAAATATGGAATGATACATGCTAGTCGCTAGGTGAATCACCCCCTGCATGCTAATAAGAATACAACGCTCCTAGCTAAGGGAATAATCCCAACTTGTATTGCTTATGCTAGAACATGGAAATGAAATATTGCTATATATATATGTTCAGACCCTCGCATGCTATCATAGAATGTGTCGCTCGGGAAGTCCCTTACGATCTCACCCCTCGGCTTACCTTCGGGCCCGAGCCAACGTGATTGCTTATGTTTATATAAATGCATGCTTGCCTGTTCATACGTTGCCTCAACTCAATGCTTGTAGCATAAGCTATGCCAACACCCTGTTATACAAAATATTGTTCAGGAAGACTATGCGAAATAAATCAGGCAATTCCTCTTATCTTGTATAATTGTTGCCTCAACAGGAATGCCTCTTGTCTTGTACTATTGTTGCCTCAACAGGAATGCCTCTTGTCTTGTACTATTGTTACCTCAACAATAATGCCTCTTGTCTTGTACTATTGTTGCCTTAACCGCAAGTTGTGTCACGACCCGTACCCGGTGTAAGGATACTAGTCGGAAACAACGCCCAGCCTACACCGCAGAATCGACGGTAGAACGCTGTCTAGATAGTCTATCTAATGTAATGAACCACCAATAATGATAGAATACTCAATCACAGAACTAAGATAGAATGAGCACGAATCAGATAAGAATAGAATAGTCATCATACAACTCATGAGTTTAAAATAATACATCAATGAGTCTGAAGAGTAACAAAATAAGCTGGAGACAAATCCAGTACAAAAGAATACTATCATACTACAAAGCTACACTCCAGGGTCAACTGTCTCAGTTGGGATAAGTCCCTCTTGAGCCAGGGTCTCCGAATCTAAACCCACAATATCCTGGGGTCCATAATAGGTAGGGTACTCCTCAGTGTCATCTGGAAAAATATATCCAGTCAGGAAAGGAGCAGAGTACATCTCTAACAGCAGTTCTAATCTATGATAAAAACTAGGTAACAGTAAATAGCTATGGATAAACAAGATGCACAATAGATACAAGAGATATATAGACAATAAAGAAATACTGGAAAGAAATACAATAATGAACAATATGCCAATGAAACAATAATACTAATGACTAAGTGTGTGAGTACTAGCTTAACATATGATCGGCTTGGGCAAGATACAATGTGGCCTGGCTAATCATACGTGCGGTGCATGATCAACACTATTCGCTTACCAATACTTTATTCAATAGGGATTTGATCACATATCTATACTAATACTCCCCACCCCCAACTGGTATAATAGATCCAACCACAGTATGCTATGGCACTAGATTCCCCAAGAAGAGAGCGACTCCTCCCGAAAATCGGTGTTTGTACATGTACAAGATAACCAATGAAACAATACTTGCACCATATACACCATATACCAAGGAATAACATCTCATGACGAGATCCGGATATACCAATCCGTGTAACCATAGTGTCAAGAGAAACATGTATATCTATACTAGATACAACGAACATAGAGGATATCATAAATGAGAAACTATCAGAGAATGTACTCGCCTGAAGTCCAATGAATAGTCTCACAGATGTCTGACTCGGTGCCTCGAAGACCTAGATATGGAATACCGCATTAATACAAGGTCCCGGAAAGAGAACAAGTCAAACTAGTCAACTTCTAGGTCAATAAATCAATTCTAAGTCAAAAGTCAACTATGGTCAACTCTAAAGTCAACTAAAGTCAAACATGGTCAAACCAAGGTCAACCTCACAAGACATCTATATAAATAATATAGAAGAAAATACACAATTAGGAATCAAGGTCTTGATCCCAATTGGTACCCACACAAAGTATACTAATAATACAATATAATACACTCTAATATAATGTATATACAAACCAATATTTATACAAATAAAATAATATATCACTACTAGTATTATACTACACAAAAGCACATATATATACATATATATATATATACAATTATAATATATAAAATATAATTTAAATATGCCAATTTATCACTGAAACAGTGAACTGAAATACAAATATATAAAATAGACTTATAGTGACAGTCTGACTGTCACAGAAGAACTGTCACAGAAAAGCCGAATAATAAACCACTGCTGCCTCGGATTTGCTGACAGTTAAACTGTCGCAGAAAACTGTCACGAAAAATCGCTGCATTTTCCCGCCACTGCATTTAATGACAGAACTGTCATTAAATGCCCAAAAGCTACAGCGGCTGCTGTATCCGACCGAATAATGACAGTTTTCAACTGTCATTAAACCCACTGTTACCAAAAGTAAACTATATATATATATAAATATATATATAGAAAAACATAAATATATAAAATAATATCTATATATATAAAACAATTAATATAAATATATACACTTATATTTATATACACATAAACTTACACATTTAAATATTAATAATTACTAAACACAATGCACATATTAATGTACATATTTTACATGGCTAGAAGCACACATAAAAATACATTCATTAAATCCAAATAATTACATAATAATTATATTTAATATAATTACACATAAATATATTTTACAAAACCTTTATGTATAATTTATGTTATTAACATAAGTACATATATATTTGCATGCAAGAAAGCTACATACATATATTTATACACCACATTAGAACACATAGAAATATATAGATCTATGCTACAATAAATACCATAATAAATACACTAAAATAAATATATAATATCTATATATATTTACTAGTTATAAATGAAGAATTTAAAGCATAATTAATTAAATCTACACAAAACACACCAAATTGGAGAGTATCACACCGTATCCCACTAGATCTAGGATACGCATGTGACACGAGTCCAACACACAACCAATTGCACCCCGAAGGACACAAACATGTCACAAATAATATTTATGAATAAATCAAAGTGTCAAAAGTAGATCTATGTGTCCGTGTCAAAATATGACATGTACAAAGCCCCGTGTCGGAGGGAAACCCCCAAAATAACACGTATCACCAAATAGTTGGGATACGAACCACAAGTACCAAATATGGACACGACACAAGCCCCAAACACATAAGCACATGCCCAATTGATCTATAGGATCAATTGACACACACAACAAAATATAAATTCGGAATTCCAACAAAATTGACACAAAAAGTACCATAACTTTCTCCATGGGTCTCCTATGAACATAAAACAAAGTCCTATGGGTAGTACATACATATAGGTTGATTTTACATGATTAAATCTCAGATTTAGAAGCTATTTTAATGGGAAAAACTGAATTATACCTATTGGGAGATGGATTCCCAATGAAACCTCCAATTGAGATGAACTTGCTTCCAAATTGTAGATCCTTGCTCCTCTTTGTAGATCTTTGCTTCCTCCTTCTAGATCCTTGCTTCTCAACTTTCTAATGGTGAATTGGGAAGAATTTGGGATGAATTTGGTGGGGAATTGGAATGGGAATGGAGGAAATTTGGGAGTGGAAAATTCTAGATCTAGATTGGAAATGAGAATGAGAGGAGAGAGAAATTCTCCCCCCTCAAATATAGGCCGGCCATGCCCCCTCCCCCAAGCAATTATAAAATATCCAATGTACCCCTTAGGGTCTCTCATGAAGAAATAATTAAGGAAGGAATCTTCTAGTCTAATCACTTAATTAATTTAATCCATCTCCTTAACCATGGGCTTTCTAAATGGGCCAAATCTAACTATTTAATTCATGTTGGTCCATGGGTCCAAACTAAAATAGTTGGGTCTACTAAAATAAGTCCAAAATAATTAAATAACATCCAACAATAATTAAATAATACAACAAAAATTATTTACCATGCACAATATTTATTTAAATAGGAAATTACTAAAATACCCTTTTTCCTAAAATGTGGTAGTGACAAGTCTACCCTCCTTAAAATAATTTCGTCCTCGAAATTTAAAGATGAAAACTACCCCCAGAAAAATCACAAAACATAACTAAAGAATCACAATTAACTAATGAACAGAACATAACTAGAAAATAACATACCTCAAGGTACAAACAAATATGGATAACGCTCTCGCATGTCATCCTCTCTCTCCCAGGTAGACTCCCCCGGAGAGTGATGCCTCCATGCGACGCGTACCAAAGGAATAGTCTGGTTTCTCAGTACCTTCTCTCTCCGATCCAGAATCTCAACTGGCTGCTCTGGATAGCTAAGAGTAGGGCCCACCTCTATCTCTGAGTGATCCAATACATGACTAGGATCTGCCACGTATCATCTCAACTGCGACACATGAAACACGTTGTGCACTCCCTCCAATGCAGGTGGCAAGTCTAGTCTATAAGCAACTGCACCGACCCTCTCTAGAATAGTGAAAGGTCCGATGAATCGCGGACTAAGCTTTCCGCCTCCACCGAAGCGAATCGTGCCTCGTGTCGGAGAAATCCTCAGAAACACCAAACCACCCACCTAGAACAAAACACCATCTTAAGAACTTAATCTATAACAAACAAGAACAAGCACAAACAAAATCTAAACTATACCTCGAACTCCAAAGGTCTCCGATGGCTATCGGCCCAATGCCGCTGTCTGTCCTGCGCCACTCGAAGTCTGTCTCTGATCAACTGAACCTTCTCCGCTGCATCCACAACCATTTCTGGCCCAAGCAAAACTCTCTCTCCAACATCGTCCCAAGACTAAGGAGTACGACACCTCCGACCATATAGAGCTTCAAAAGGTGACATCTCTATACTGGCCTGGTAACTGTTGTTGTAAGCAAACTCTACCAAATGGAGATGGTCCTCCCAAGAACCCCCGAAATCTAGTACACAAGTGCGCAACATATCCTCAAGAGTCTGGATAGTCCGCTCAGACTGCCCATCTGTCTGGGGATGATATGCTGTACTGAACTTGAGCTGAGTGCCCAAACTCTCCTACAAACTCCTCCAGAAATGAGAAGTGAAACGACTATCCCGATCTGAGACTATGCTGACGGGAACTCCATATATCCTAACGATCTGCCTCATATACATCTCTGCCAGCTTCTCCGTAGACAAACCCACCTTAAAAGGCAAAAAGTGGGCCGACTTGGTCAACCTATCAACAATGACCCAAATCGCGTCTTTCCCTCCTGGAGATCGTGGAAGTCCGAACACAAAATCCATAGTAATGTGTTCCCACTTCCACTCTGGAATGGGTAATGGCTGAAGTATACCTCCTGGCCTCTGCCTCTCGGCTTTCACCTGCTGGCACACTAAGCATCTGGATACAAACTGTGCCACTTCCCTCTTCATGCCATACCACCACACACTCTCTGGCATATCCCGATACATCTTGTTAGCACCTGGATGTATGGAATATTGAGAGCGATGCGCTTCCTGCAACACCTCCTCGCGCAACTCCCCACTAGGCACACACAATCTAACTCCATGCCTCAAAGATCCATCCTCTGTAATAGTGAAATCATCCTCCAATCCTGCTCTCACCTGAGCTCTGATACTCCTCAAAGATACATCATCATACTGTGCTGCCTTGATCCTGTCCATCAAATCTGAGTGTATCTGCAATCCCCACATCTGTATAGCACCACCAGGAACAATCACCTCAATGCCCAAGCTCTCCAAGTCCTCCAACAAATATCGATCCTGCGTTAAGAACATAGCTACCGGATACCTGCTCAAAGCATCGGCAACTACATTGGCTTTCCCAGGATGATATTGTAAAGAGATATCAAAATCCTTCATCAGTTCCAACCACCGACGCTGCCTCATGTTCAACTCCTTCTGCGTGAAAACGTACTTCAAGCTTTTGTGGTCTGTGAAGATCTCCACACGCTCTCCGTATAAATAATGTTTCCACAACTTTAGGGCGAATATGACAGCTGCCAACTCCAAATTATGGGTAGGAAAGTTCTTTTCATGAGGACGCAATTGCCTGGATGCATAGGCAATCACTTTCCCATGCTGCTGAAGAACACAACCTAAACCCTTTCCCGATGCATCACTATAAATAGTGAAACCTCCGGACCCTGATGGCAACGTTAAAATAGGAGCAGACGTCAACCTCTTCTTCAACTCTTCAAAAGCAACCTAGCAATCCTCCGTCCAAACAAACTTCACATCCTTCCTTGTGAGTCTGGTCATCGGCTCGGCAATCCTCAAAAAATCTTGCACAAACTTCCTGTAATAGCCTGCCAATCCCAAGAAACTCCTGATCTCTGCTACCGAACTCGGAGTCTTCCAAGATTCCACTGCTGAAATCTTCTTCGAATCCACTGAAATACCATCACCAGTCACAACGTGCCCCAAGAATTCTACCTTGTCCAAGAAAAACTCACATTTGGATAACTTCCCATAAAGCTTCTCCTTCCTCAGCACATCCAACACAATCCTCAAATGCTCCTCATGCTCCTCCGGTGTCCTCGAGTATGTCGTCGATGAACACCACCACGAACTTGTCAAGGTACTGGTGGAACACCTTGTTCATCAAGTTCATAAATACCGCCGGTGCATTAGTCAAACCAAACGGCATCACCATAAACTCGTACTGACCATACCGAGTTCTAAAAGCAGTCTTCGGTATGTCCTCCAGCTTCACCTGATGGTAGCCTGATCTCAAATCTATCTTAGAAAATATCTTCGCACCACTCAACTGATCAAACAGATCATCAATCCGTGGTAAAGGATACTTATTCTTGATAGTGAGATTATTCAAAGCCCTGTAATCGATGCACATACGCACCGATCCATCCATCTTCATTATAAACAATACCGGGGCTCCCCATGGTGAAGAACTCGATCTGATAAACCCCTTATCCTGCAATTCGTCCACCTGCTTCTTCAACTCGACCAGCTCATTGTTGTTTACTCTATAGACATGCTGCAAAATTGGTTCTACACCTGGCACCAAATCTATAGAAAATTCAACATCTCGATCTGGTGGCAATCCTGGCAATTCCTCAGGAAACACATCCAAGAATTCTGCTATCAACGGATGCGGCAACTCCTTGTCTTCCACCATAGCTCCATAAATAATGCCTTCCCCCTGCTCCGCAGCTCCTCTAGCAAACTCGAACTCTGGCTCTCCTGGCGAACCAAACAAAACTCTACCTCCTCTACAGTCTATGCTAACACGGTGCCTACTCAACCAATCCATCCCAAGTACAATGTCGTAGCTCGGAAGTGGCATTACAAGTAGACACGCACTCAACTCCCGGCCTCCCAGAGTAACTCTCCGATCCTTGCAAATATCATTAACCAGGATAATGCCTCCCCCGGTCATGATCTTACAAGTCCTAAGCAAAGACTCAGCTACCAACCCATGCTTCAGAGCAAAAGAAACAGATACAAAACTATGGGAAGCACCACTATCAAACAAAGCTAAAGCTGGAATGGAATCAAGAAGAATAGAACCTGCAATGACATCTTCGGTGGGTTCCTTCTCTTCGACGGTCATAGCAAACGCTCGTCCCTGCCGAGCACCTCCCTGCTGTTGATGCTGGACAAAACGCTGCTGCTGTGTCGGAAGCGGTCCCCTCGGTTATGCTGCAGGTGGTCCCGTCTGTGTCCTCGGAGCTGGAGCTGCTCCTTGAACTGCACGACGAGGACACTCCCTCGATTGATGCCCTTCAGTACCACAATACAAACAAACTCCTAGCCTCCTCCTGCAAACTTCCCAGATGTGGCCGGGCTTCTTGCAAAAGTTGCATGGAGCTTGCTGTAACTGTCTCTGCTGCTGAGGTGCCTGGTGAAAAGGCGCTCTAGCTGGAGTCTGGTTCTGTTGTGGCTGTTGGAAAGTTCTGGACTGGAAATAAGGACGTTTGGCAGATACTGCACTGCCATTGGCCCCCAGAAAAGAATTACGGTCTCTCTTGGTCTTCAAACCTAGATCCCGCTCAACCTTGCGTGCCTCCGCAAGTATCTCCGAGTATGTCTTATAAAAAGACGGAATGAGAATTAATATGGCACAAGATGTAAGATATTCAAGGAAAGGACAGTTTAAGGGTTCAAGTATCAATGTCAAAGGAGAATAGTTGAATCAAAAAAAATTTCCTAGATGTGATTGAGTATCTCAGCCTATATCCTATATCCTATCGCAGGCTCGCAGTAGTACAACTAAGTTGTCGCACTACCACGACATCACATACTTGTGAAGCTAGACCTGCATAGGCCACAACCAAAAACGTGTCACGACCCGTACCCGGTGTAAGGATACTAGTCGGAAACAACGCCCAGCCTACGCCGCAGAATCGGCGGTAGAACACTGTCTAGATAGTCTATCTAATGTAATGAACCACCAATAATGATAGAATACTCAATCACAGAACTAAGATAGAATGAGCACGAATCAGATAAGAATAGAATAGTCATCATACAACTCATGAGTTTAAAATAATACATCAATGAGTCTGAAGAGTAACAAAATAAGCTGGAGACAAATCCAGTACAAAAGAATACTATCATACTACAAAGCTACACTCCAGGGTCAACTGTCTCAGTTGGGATAAGTCCCTCTTGAGCCAGGGTCTCCGAATCTAAACCCACAACATCCTGGGGTCCATAATAGGTAGGGTACTCCTCAGTGTCATCTGGAAAAATATATCCAGTCAGGAAAGGAGTAGAGTACATCTCTAACAGCAGTTCTAATCCATGATAAAAACTATATAACAGTAAATAGCTGTGGATAAACAAGATGCACAATAGATACAAGAGATATATAGACAATAAGGAAATACTAAAAAGAAATACAATATGAACAATATGCCATTGAAACAATAATACTAATGACTAAGTGTGTGAGTACTAGCTTAACATGTGATCGGCTTGGGCAAGATACAATGCGGCATGGCTAATCATACGTGCGGTGCATGATCAACACTATTCGCTTACCAATACTTTATTCAATAGAGATTTGATCACATATCTATACTAATACTCCCCACCCCCAACTGGTATAATAGATCCAACCACGGTATGCTATGGCACTAGATTCCCCAAGAAGAGAGCGACTCCTCCCGAAAATCGGTGTCTGTACATGTACAAGATAACCAATGAAACAATACTTGCACCATATACACCATATACCAAGGAATAACATCTCATGACGAGATCTGGATATACCAATCCGTGTAACCATAGTGTCAAGAGAAACATGTATATCTACACTAGATACAACGAACATAGAGGATATCATAAATGAAAAACTATCAGAGAATGTACTCGCCTGAAGTCCAATGAATAGTCTCACAGATGTCTGACTCGGTGCCTCAAAGACCTAGATATGGAATACCGCATTAATACAAGGTCCCGGAAAGAGAACAAGTCAAACTAGTCAACTTCTAGATCAATAAATCAATTCTAAGTCAAAAGTCAACTATGGTCAACTCTAAAGTCAACTAAAGTCAAACATGGTCAAACCAAGGTCAACCTCACAAGACATCTATATAAATAATATAGAAGAAAATACACAATTAGGAATCAAGGTCTTGATCCCAATTGGTACCCACACAAAGTATACTAATAATACAATATAATACACTCTAATATAATGTATATACAAACCAATATTTATACAAATAAAATAATATATCACTACTAGTATTATACTACACAAAAGCACATATATATACATATATATATACAATTATAATATATAAAATATAATTTAAATATGCCAATTTATCACTGAAACAGTAAACTGAAATACAAATATATAAAATAGACTTATAGTGACAGTCTGACTGTCACAGAAGAACTGTCACAGAAAAGCCGAATAATAAACCACTGCTGTCTCGGATTTGCTGACAGTTAAACTGTCGCAGAAAACTGTCACGAAAAATCGCTGCGTTTTCCCGCCGCTGCATTTAATGACAGAACTGTCATTAAATGCCCAAAAGCTACAGAGGCTGCTGTATCCGACCGAATAATGACAGTTTTCAACTGTCATTAAACCCACTGTTACCAAAAGTAAACTATATATATATATAAATATATATATAGAAAAACATAAATATATAAAATAATATATATATATATAAAACAATTAATATAAATATATACACTTATATTTATATACACATAAACTTACACATTTAAATATTAATAATTACTAAACACAATGCACATATTAATGTACATATTTTACATGGCTAGAAGCACACATAAAAATACATTCATTAAATCCAAATAATTACATAATAATTATATTTAATATAATTACACATAAATATATTTTACAAAACCTTTATGTATAATTTATGTTATTAACATAAGTACATATATATTTGCATGCAAGAAAGCTACATACATATATTTATACACCATATTAGAACACATAGAAATATATAGATCTATGCTACAATAAATACCATAATAAATACACTAAAATAAATATATAATATCTATATATATTTACTAGTTATAAATGAAGAATTTAAAGTATAATTAATTAAATCTACACAAAACACACCAAATTGGAGAGTATCACACCGTATCCCACTAGATCTAGGATACGCATGTGACACGAGTCCAACACACAACCAATTGCACCCCGAAGGACACAAACATGTCATAAATAATATTTATAAATAAATCAAAGTGTCAAAAGTAGATCTATGTGTCCGTGTCAAAATACGACATGTACAAAGCCCCGTGTCGGAGGGAAACCCCCAAAATGACACGTATCACCAAATAGTTGGGATACGAACCACAAGTACCAAATATGGACACGACACAAGCCCCAAACACATAAGCACATGCCTAATTGATCTATAGGATCAATTGACACACACAACAAAATATAAATTCGGAATTCCAACAAAATTGACACAAAAAGTACCATAACTTTCTCTATGGGTCTCCTATGAACATAAAACAAAGTCCTATGGGTAGTACATACATATAGGTTGATTTTACATGATTAAATCTCAGATTTAGAAGCTATTTTAATGGAAAAAACTGAATTATACCTATTGGGAGATGGATTCCCAATGAAACCTCCAATTGAGATGAACTTGCTTCCAAATTGTAGATCCTTGCTCCTCTTTGTAGATCTTTCCTTCCTCCTTCTAGATCCTTGCTTCTCAACTTTCTAATGGTGAATTGGGAAGAATTTGGGATGAATTTGGTGGAGAATTGGAATATGAATGGAGGGAATTTGGGAGTAAAAAATTCTAGATCTAGATTGGAAATGAGAATGAGAGGAGAGAGAAATCCCCCCCTCCTCAAATATAGGCCGGCCATGCCCCCTCCCCCAAGCAATTATAAAATATCCAATGTACCCCTTGGGGCCTCTCATGAAAAAATAATTAAGGAAGGAAGCTTCTAGTCTAATCACTTAATTAATTTAATCCATATCCTTAACCATGGGCTTTCTAAATGGGCCAAATCTAACTATTTAATTCATGTTGGTCCATGGGTCCAAACTAAAATAGTTGGGTCTACTAAAATAAGTCCAAAATAATTAAATAACATCCAACAACAATTAAATAATACAACAAAAATTATTTACCATGCACAATATTTATTTAAATAGGAAATTACTAAAATACCCTTTTTCCTAAAATGTGGTAGTGACAAGTTGATAACTAAACCTTGACGCCGTTCGATCATGAACAACTTGTGCAGAGGGTGACGGTCTCACGGACGATGCTGGGGCATTGGCATCAATCCGGTCCGGCGAGACCTATTGTTTAGTCTCTTGTTCTTGACGGAATGGCTTGCAGCGCCTCTTGTACTTTCTTTGCATACCATTCTCGTCAAAGACTATATCGTCCTTTATGGCATACGCCAGTGATCGCCTTGTATGTTTAGCTATTGCATGCTTGCTTGTAAAATGAAAGAGAAACAGGTCATCCTCGCTTAGCGGCTATCTGCGTGCGAGTCATTGCATCGCATCGAAAGACAACTGAACACCTGAACGATCTTGAAATAACACTACTCGTGTTACATATGCTATTGCCCCTGAATGTTTATACGTGCTCGTGCTTGAATTAACAATGTTTGTCTTGGAAAGGGAAGGACAAATGGTAAGTTGGTAGGTCTCGCCGTATTTTCTCTCATGTCGCACGGCGCACTGCCACACGAGTTAGGCTATTCAATGTTTGCATGAAACTGATCCTAAGGCAACTAGAAAGACAACTTAATAGTTGGTGCACGAAACTTATATTACGTGTTTGGATTTGTCGAGCGAGCGAGTAGCTTCCCCACCAGTGCATTCAATATACTGATAATCCACCAGTTCGTTTGCAGGGTACGGGAGAACCTCGTTCGGTGCGGATGCCTCCTTCGTGCATGCTAAGGCCATGAGTTCCCTCTGAAGCCTTGGAGCGCTGCATCCGGAACTGAAGCACATATACAAGACATAATATTGTGAACATAGCCTGATCATCGCCTGTACAATTATTCCACAATTGTAGCCACTTGGCACGCTTTTACTGTTTCAGAGAGAGAGGCTTGAGCGACTTGTAATCTCGGCTATACGCCGCCCGTAACACCTGTTATATCAATAAAGAGTTGCTTTACTTCAACTTGTGTTATACAATGCTTCCGTTATATTGTCGGCTCAGTGAACCTGTTACCAAATTGCCTATGCGTTTATGATTACGCTGCACTCGGACAATCTGCGCGACTCTGTGGCTTAGAACTCTTACCGCCAGCCAATGAACCACGGCCTTGCACGGACGTGGCTCACGCTCGTGCGACATTACGTCCGGATGGGTCAAGCGATCGTTCCGTGGGAACGCTGGCACGGTGATTCTCGTCTAGCAGGAACGGCCGATTTAGCCTGCGAGAGATCAGGGCGTGACACATATATAGGGTAAACGGGATATGAGACATAGACGCATATTCCTATATGAGCCATGCACATGTGGACCAATATGAATGGATTCCTACATCCCATGTATTGATCCACATGTGCATTGGCTCATGTAGAAATATGAGACTATGGTCTATTATCCATTTTTTCATATATATATATATATATATATATATATATATATATATATATATATATATATATATATATATATATATAAACGGGATATGAGCCATAGTGCTCATAGATTCATGTAAAAATATGATCACTATGACTCATATTCCGTTTACCATATATATATATATATATATATATATATATATATATATATATATATATATATATATATATATAATAAATGAGATATGAGCCATAGCAGCCTCATGTTACTACATGAGTCATGCACAAGTGGACCAATATGAATAAATTTTTACATCCCATGTGCACTAGTAGACTCCATTCCTATTGGTCCACATTGGCTCATGAATGAATATGAGCCTATGACTCATATCCCTTTTCCATATATATATATATATATATATATATATATATATATATATATATATATATATATATATATATACTCCATTCCTATTGGTCCACATTGGCTCATGAATGAATATGAGTCTATGACTCATATCCCTTTTTCATATATATATATATATATATATATATATATATATATATATATATATATATATATATATATATATATATATATATATATATATATATGGGTAAACACGGAATATGAGCCATAATATTCATTTTTCTGCATGTGCACTAGTACACTCTATTTCTATTGGTCCATATGTGCATGGTTAATGTAGGAATATGAAAGTCTATTGCTATTAGTTCACATGTATATGACTCATGTAGAAATATGAGAACTATGACTCATATCTCGTTTATATATATATATATATATATATATATATATATATATATATATATATATATATATATATATCGGACTCTGATATTCTTAGCATGCATGAATGCATGCGCAGGTGATCTCCGACGAGGCGCGCGCAATGTACAACGGTGGCCAGGCTGGCCTGACCTACTGGAGCCTGAACATAAACATCTTCTGTGACCCACGGTGGGACAGGGGTCAGGGCCAGGAGACCCCCGGCGAGGACCCCTCGGTCGCTGGGAAGTACGTCGCGAGGTACGTGCGGGGGCTCCAGCAGCCGTATGAAGGGAAGAGCGCCTACCTGCGCCTGAAGGTGGCCGCGTGCTACAAGCACTATACTGCTTATGATCTTGACAACTGGAAGGGCATCGACCGATTACATTTCAACGCAAAGGTATTAATTAATATCCAATCAAATTAAGTATATAGAATTTATATTAATTAATCTACGAACAATTACGAATGACTGAAACGCTCGGTGTTTTTGTTTTTTGAAGGTAAGCAAGCAAGATTTGGAAGACACCTTCAACGTGCCGTTCAAGTCTTGCGTCGTGGAAGGGAATGTGGCCAGCGTGATGTGCTCCTACAACCAAGTCAATGGCGTTTCGACCTGTGCCGATCCGAACCTTCTTCGCAATACCATTCGCGGCGAATGGGGACTTAATAGATGAGTTTTTGTTGTAAGTAGGCTTACATTTTTTTTCATGACTTTCGATCGATAACCAACTTTGAACTCTATGAACAAAGAACTAGTTTTTCCCAACTAATACCAGGTACATCGTCTCTGATTACGACTCCGTCGGCGTCCTCTACAATTGCCAACATTAAACTTTAACACCAGAAGATGCAGCTGCTGATGAAATCAAAGCAGGTCATCATCTAATCAGTCTTCTTTTCCTTTTTCTTCTTCTTAATCAAAACTGTCACTAGATATATTACAATTTATTTTATTCGAGCACACTTTGGGCCTCTTCTTTCAGTCCTGGACCTTGATTGCGGGCCATTTCTGGCCCAATACACCTAGGGTGGCCTAAACCAACGCAAGGTGAACCTCGTCGACATGGACAACGAGCTCGCAAATACCCTCACCGTCCAAATAAGGCTGGGCATGTACGACGGCGACTCCTCGAAGCAGCCCTTCGACAACCTAGGCCCGCGAGACGTCTGCACGCCGGCCCATCAAGAACTCGCCCTCGAGGCGGCCCGCCAGGGTGTTGTATTATTGAAGAATACCGGTTGTCGTGCTCTATCGCTCCTGTCCGCCCTCCACAACAACGTCGTCGTCATCGGACACAACTCCGACACCACTAGAACTATGATCGGGAACTACGCCGGTACATAATTCCCACTAATAGCCCAATAGCTCCTTCCTTAATGGGCCGTCCTAATGTAGCGTCTCTCTCTTTCTCTCTATTGGTTTAGGTGTTCCTTGTGGCTACACAAGTCCACTCCAAGGAATTGGATGATATGCCAAGACCAACCACCAAGCCAACTGCACTGATGTGGCCTGCAGCGGCACCAACCAGCCAATCGATGCGGCAGTCGCAGCTGCAGCACGGTCTGACGCGACGATCTTGATTATGAGACTGGATCAGTCGGTTAAGGCAGAGATGGTGGACCGAGTGGGCTTCCTACTCCCCAGCAAGAGCTAATGACCTAGGTGGTAGCGACGTCGAGGGGCCCGACGATTTTGGTCCTTATGTGCGGTGGGTCCATCGACGTATCCTTCGCATAGCAAAACCCGAAAATTAGTGCTGTTCTATGGGCCGGATATCCGGGCCAGGCCGAACGAATGGCTATTGCAGATGTCATCTTTGGGCCGTTCAACCCAGGTGCATGATCTATTCCGTCTATAAGTTAATTTTTGTTCACTTACTAAAACTATGATGGATGTTTAATCTACTCAAAGGTTACCACTTGTCATCTTTATCTAACCTAAAACTATTTTAGGAGTGATTCAGTGAATATTTTGTTGGTGTTTTTGTCTTTGGACTAGTAAAGATAGTCTCATATTGGCTACACCACTAAGTGAGTATCTCAATATAATACTTTGTATGAGTTGAGGTGTGCACATGGGGTGTGATGGGGCACATGGGTGCCATGTGGGGGTATTTTTCTAGGAGAAAAAATGATTAACTCCTCATGAAAGCATTTATGCTTTTTGTCATGTTCTTGAAATTATTTTCATAGGAGCTAATCTCCAAAGGGGCTTAGCGACTCGGACTAGGGCTCAAGGGTGCAAAGTAGCGCTTTGTTGGCACACTTTGCACTTTGTACGGGCGCTGAACGGGTGCAGAATGGACGTTGAGCGGGCTATGCATTGTGCTACGATTGTGCGATATCAATTTTGTACATTGGCTTTTTAGTCCCACATCGAAAAAGAATAGGAGGATGGGCTTCCATCCTTTCCTATATAAAGATCCCTCTAGCCTCCTTTTGAGACAGACCAAAAAGTAGAGAAAGAGGAGTCCAAAGGAGTCTGTTCGAGTCACACAAAGAGGTGACTACGAGCGTTCCAGAAGTTCTCTTATAAACTTGATGGCTCCTGAGAGCAGATCGTCGATAGAGGACGAATCTTGCTTTGAGCAACGGTGGTCTTCACCGTCCCAGCAAGAATAAATTTATATTCTGTCTTCTTCTCCTTTTTCTTCTTGGTTCATTTTGTCTGATTACAACTGCGTTTTGCAAGGAAGAACGAAGGTAGTTTTTGTTTTATTGTAACTCTGTTTTGTCCGTCTGCAACTGCGATTGCAAGAAAGAACGAGAAGTTTTGTTAATTTTGATTCTTTTGTAATCTTGAGAGCAAGTTGTAATCAGAATCCTTATATAGTTCTTCGTGAAAATCGAGAATAGTCAGAGTGGAAAATTTTGTGTGAACCTCTGATCTCGACCACGCGTTCTTCCATATTTGGTTAAGCCTCGGGACTACCAATCTCAAAGCAATATCCGAATAAAGAAGGGGAACATCCGTTCAAGTCTTCTGGACACAAGTTTTCACATATTTGAGAAGATTGACAAAATTTACTTCGAACATTTAGATGATGGAAGGAGTCGTTTGTAAAATATTGAAAGTGAGTTGTCGGTACCTACCATTTTCGAGGATGGAGGAGATAGCGACTGAAGGATGCGAATTCCAGTTGGAAGGAAGATTACAAGATGACCAAGGATTGCAGAGTATGCGCACAAGGGACAAACCTTTGCGCATGACAGGACTTGGCGCTTTGCAAGACTTGACGACTGGCAGCGCATTAGAAGTCTTGGAGTCTTGGCGCCTGTCAGAGCTGGGCGCATAGTATCTTAATGCACATGATGATGTCTGCGCATGCAGGACGCACATGAAGGCTTATGCGCATGGATTGGCGCATTATGGCTTATGCACATAGAGTGACGCATGGTGGCTTATGCGCATGGATTGGCGCATGGTGGCCTATGCACATGAAGATCACTGCACTATACAGGACTTGACGCATGGCTGAAATTAGAACTTGGAAGTAGAGCCAATCAGAACTAATATAGCAAGGTATAACCAAACTTGGTTCCTTTGACTACTTAACTTGGTTGCTATAATTGCACAGGTTAAGTCCTATGAAGTGGTTGCTGACCAGTGGATGGAAACTGGTGCATCTAGCCACATATTCTTTAGGAAGTGATCAAGGTCGAACCTTTTAGTGGTGAAGGTCTTGATGTCAAGCAAGGATCAAGCAGAGGATCTGGGGATTGGGATAATGGTTCTGAACTTCGAGAAGTTACAGTCAAAGGAGTGCATGTAGCAACGTACCAGTGATTACCAAGGACTTGATCTCAGGAAGTCTGTTGAAGACTTAAGGGTGAACATCCATATTTGTCATATGGTAATATCTTGGCATGAGACATACTTTGAAACAAGGCATTCAGTTTCAAATGGATGTTCGAGCTTCTGCTTGTGACTGAAGTCTCATTGTAAGAGTTGTGGGACCTCAGACTAGGACATATACTTCGTACTGCCAGATGTCTAGTCTAGAGTTTATCTCCAAATATGGGAGTAAGGAGGTGAAGAAGTGTAAGATTTGTGCACAGACAAAGATTACAAGAAAAATTTTCAAACGGCTAAACCGAAGTACATATATTTTGGAGTTGATTCACTCAGATATCCGTGACTTTAAGCAGTTCTCCACAAAGGCCAAAAGGAAGTACTTCATTACTTTCATCGACGACTAATCGAAGTACGCGTTTGTCTATCTGCTCTAGTTAAAAGACGAAGCATTCGAGAAGTTAAAGAAGTTCATGGTTGAGGTTGAACTTCAAATGGGGCAACAACTCAAGAGACTCAGAAGTGATCTAGGCGAAGAGTATAGGTCTATTGAATTCGCATCGTTTTGCAAAGAAAATTAAATTTTCAATGAGACAACTGTTCTGTATTCTTCTCAATCAAATGTAGTAGCTGAAAGGAAGAACATGATGTTGACAAAGATGATGAACTCAATACTGTTGGCTACGGGTCTTCCAAACTATTTCTGAGGAGAAGCTGTGCTGACGGCTATGTTCATTCTGAATAGAGTGTGTCACGCCCCAGTTCCAAAATACGTAGGACTAGGAATACGCAACACGCCAGCCGTATATATATAATAATTCCAATATGTTGGAAGATCGTAATACATACGTACGTTGTACATGAATATCAAATCCACAAGTGGTAATATACTGTCAACACAAGTCACACGCAATCTATATCTCATCCACAGCATAAATAAAGAAATATGAAATAAATAACTGAATCTCAGTATGAAGTATCAAAGAATGATAGTCGGATGAAAACAAATCCACTGCCAATCGACTATACTAACAACTACTAAATGAGAGAAGAGATCAAACTCCAATATAAAATAAATGTCAATAAAGGAAATGGCAACTAAAATATCCATCAGCTGTGATGAATCAGAGGTACTCTGAAGATAAGACCTCCTCAGTCTGGTATGAAGCGTCAGGTCCGGGTCCGTACTCCTGTGGATAATCCTGCCCGTCTATACCTGAAAATTGATCAGGTCCTCAGAGGGACGTAACAAGATACATAGAAGCATGCCAATAAAGTACTAAAAAATAAACACCTAATGGGTAGCCTAACCATCTATGTGAATGCACTTTGAGAACAATTTTTCAACACGTGGGCTATCTGGCTAAAATGGGATTGGCATGATTCTCTCGGAGATTCAGGGGCCTAAAAAGCATGTCGTCTTTTGAACGCCAGAGGCCGCATGATAATAATAATAATAATATATATAGTGGTCATCATGACCGCGTATCTCCGGCGGAGCGTACATGTTACACAAGAAAAGTGCAAAGGAGCCCAAACGCCTTACTTGTTGTCCTTCCCATCCAATGCTCTAAGCATGTCATATCCATGACACGATGATACCTCTAATAACTGCCAAGTCTTCTAGCATGAAATTTCTATTAGCAGTTATCCCTATCCGTCGCACGTCCCATACGTACCAGTGGCCAGCCGAGTACGCAAGTCCGTGTCCTATATGAGACTCACACTCGTGTAACAACTGTGTCATGGCCAATGAAATATAATAATGCCTCATGAATATGGGGTGGTCTCATAAACTAGGTCAACATGCATATATATAATAAAAATAAAATACGACGCCACCGTCGTTGCACCCAAGTTATTCTTAGACGCGCAGTTTATATAACAGTTAAAATATATGAACTAAATGAATAAAATAAAATGAATGCATCATATGGAATGTAAATCATAGTATAATGGCAAGGTATACTTGCCTGGCAAGCAATCTGCGTAGTGTAAGCGTCCAGACGTCAAGTACACAGGATCAGAAACTATGGCCTCCGAATAAACGTCTTCGAATGCTGAAATAAATATCACCAACATTCCCGGAATCAGCGAGATAGTTAGAAAACACTATCCTTTCGTCCAAATTGGACATAGGGGCAAAACGGTAATTTCGGGTCAAAGTGGGTCCACATGTGGGCCACTTTGTACCGAAAAATGTGTCAAAGGTAAATTTCTCTAAATTGGACAAATTATAGGTCAAACAAATTTTAAACATCAATACAAACTCAACGGTATGTCCAATTTTGGATTCCGGTGAGCCGAACACAAATTTGCCCTTAAAGTCAACCGTAGGGCCAGCTAATAGGCGACTTGGTCAACTGTTTGGGAAGCGCGTAAAACTTGGGTCACAGGACCAGCGTGATACCACGAATCCAATGGCGTAAGTTTTGTCGCATTTCGACGAGCATACATAAAATAGTGCGATATTTTATAAAAGTCGCGATACGGGGACTTTTTACGGATACGGGTTGATTCCGACGCGCACACGCGTCCAAATCAGTTTTCACAAAAGTTCACACGTAAGGACATATCATACACGTCTTTCGGTGCAATTGGTATACGATGGGGCGGTCCCGTTTGGCAGGACGCGCTCCGTATCGCAAATTCTAATATTTTTAAAAAATAAGTTTTCATGATTTTTAACCCAATTTATCTCTAATTCTAACGCAAAATAAAATAATCTAATTAATAGGAAATGATCTCGGTTATATAGACTTCACATAGCAAAAGTAGATTTTAATTTGGAGGTCTATGGTGGAAGATATCAGTCTCTAAACGTAGGTTGTTGAAACAGCTCATAACAGTTTAAATTATGTGATTTTTCCTCAACTTGGTCTCGATTTCTACCTAGTGTTTAATGCTGCTCGATGGAAACTAATTAACAGAGTTGAGAGGAGGATAGGTTGTTATCATACCGGTGAAGACGGATCAGAAATCGGTCGAGAGATGGGACCGAAAATAATACGTGAAACAGGGGTTGTCGCTGTCGTTTCTGCTGCGGACGTTTGCGCGGTCGCGCAGACGACGTTGACGGGGTCGGCCAGCGCTGGGTTACGGTGGCTGTGCGGTGGGAGGAAGTCGGGGTCGGCGCTGGGTTATGGGAGTCGAAGGCTAGGGTTAAGGTTTATATCTATATATATAGGCGGAGGGTGAGGGTTAGTTTGTTCGGGGTCGAGCGTACTTGGGCCGCGGGAGGTGCTGCTCCGGGGTTGGGGTATGCCTGGGCTTACTGATGTGGGCGGCTTAGGTTACTGTGGGTAACTTAAGGCTTTAGACTTAAGGAGTTTTGTTAAGGGTTTTTTTTAAATGATTTCTTTTTTCTTTTCTTTTGTTTTTATTTCCATTATTACTATTTACTACTACTATTACTATTATCATTATTATTATTATTATTATTACCTTTAATAACTATATATTATTTACATATACATACGAGGTATAGATAAGAAAATATTTGTATCCAAAAATAATTTCTAAAAAAATATATATCACTCATCTACAAGATTTCCTAAAATAAAATTAAAATAAAATAATAGTTTTGTTCCATAAATTCAAGATGAGTAGTTACCTAGGTAATTAATTTTATTTTATTTTATTTTCTAATTAACTAAGAAATAATATAATTATATTAAATGATTAATTAAATAAATATAATATTTAAAATTAGGGGGTTTTATATTCTACCCAACTTATAAAAATTTCGTCCTCGAAATTAAAACTAAGCCACGATAGAAAATCAAGGATGGTATATAGTAAAAATGAACAAAATAAATTCATACCTTGATCTACGAACAGATACGAAAAACGTTTGCGCATGTCATCCTCGCGCTCCCAAGTGGATTCTCCTGGTGCGCAATGCTTCCATGCCACGCGGACCAAGGGAATAGATTGGTTCCTCAATACTTTCTCTCGATTATCAAAGATCCCCACGGGTTGCTCTTGGTATAACAAGCTCGGTCCAATGGTGATCTCAGAGTGGTCGAGAACATGACTGTTATCTGCCACATATCGCCTAAGTTGCGACACGTGGAATACATCATGTACTCCCTCGAGTGAAGGTGGTAGTGCAAGTCGATACGCCACTTCTTCCACCCGCTCTAGCACGTCAAATGGTCCAATATACCTTGGGCTTAACTTGTCACGCCCTCCGAATCGAATAGTGCCTCTAGTTTAAACTCCAAGGGACGCCGATGAAGGTCCGCCCATTGCTTCTGCCTGTCTTGTGCTACTCGCAAGTGCCCTTGTATCTTCTTCATTGTCTCCACGGTGTCGACTACCAACTCTGGTCCCAGAATCTGATGTTCTCCCACGTCACTCCAACACATGGGAGACCTACACTTCATCCCATACAATGCTTCAAACGGAGCCATCTGGATGCTCACTTGATAGCTATTGTTGTAAGAAAAGTCCACAAGATGTAGGTGATCCTCCCATGATCCTCCAAAGTCCAACATACAAGCACTCAACATATCCTCCATTGTCTGAATAGTACATTCAGACTGCCCATCTGTCTGCGGGTGATATGATGTACTAAACTTCAGACGAGTCCCAAGACTCTCCTGCATGCTTCTCTAAAAGTGAGATATGAAACGCGAGTCCCTGTCTGACACAATGCTGACCGGAATACCGTGTAACCTCACGATCTATCTCATGTATAAGTCAGCCAAAGCTTCTGTAGACTGGCCAACTCTAAAAGGCAAAAAATGTGCAGACTTGGTGAGTCGGTCCACTATTACCCATACAACATCTCACCCACTTGGACTCTTTGGAAAACCCGTGACGAAGTCCATAGTGATGTACTCTCACTTCCACTCAGAAATCAGAAGTAGTTGCAGTAGCCCTGCTGTTCTCTGATGTTCCGCCTTCACCTGCTGACATACTAGACATTTGGCCACAAAGTGAGTTATCTCTCTTTTCATCCCATGCCACCAAAAGTGCTGTCGTAAGTCGCGGTACATCTTGGTGCCTCCAGGATGAATGAAATATATCGAACTATGAGCTTCTGCCATCAGCTCCTGTCGAATCTCTCCATTGGGAAGATATAGACGATCACCATATCGTAATATCCCGTCGCCATGAATGCACAATTTCGTCTGCTCTCCGACCTCTGTCCTTTCTTTCAATCTTCTGAATCTAGCGTTCGTAGGCAAAGCTGCCTTGATCCTCTCTATTAGCGATGTTTGTACTTGCAAGTTGGCTAGTATCCCATATGCTCCTGGTAGTATCACTTATATGCCAAGCTCTTGCAAGTCCTCTAATAACTCCCTCTACGTTGTCAAGAAGTAAGCTGATGGCTTCCGGCTTAACGCGTCTGCTACCACGTTAGCCTTGCCTGGGTGATAATACAGCTCTATCTCAAAGTCCTTCATCAACTCAAGCCACCGACTGTCACTACCCCATTTCCAGAGCCGGGAATTTTTTTTATTTTAATTTGGGTTAATTGTGTATTATTTATAATTAATTATATTTATATTTAATTAGTGGTTGTATTATTTTTTATTTGATTGTTTTAGGATTTTGGCTAGCCTGGACCCATGTTAGACCCTAGTGGACCCATGTCCGACCCAACCCACACCCTTGTGAGACTTATTTTTGGGTTTAGAATATTTATTATATTTTTAGTGGGTTAGTTGGAGAGATTGGGAGTTAGTTTGAGTGCTTTTGGAACCCGAAACCCAAACCCAAGTTAGGAGATGGGCTTTTTGGTCTTTTGGCTATGTAAACCCTTATTACATGTTGTGGCCGGCCTATTTCCAGTCCCAGACCCGTGTAACAGCAGCCCCCTCCCTATTTTCATCTTCTTCTTCACTTCTTCTTCTTCTTCTCCACTACTTCTTCTTCTTCCTTTCTTCTTCCCAAGTAAGTTTTCTTCTTTTTTCTTCTCTTTCTTCTTCCATTTCTTACTTTTGTGTGAACCCTAACCCTACATTCTTCCCCAACCTAGGTGGGTAGAGCTTAGATTTGGTGTGGAGGCTAGATTTGGAAGCTTGGAAGCTAGTTGTGGTGGATTTGGAGCTTTTTGGAGACTTTGGCTTGGGATTTCAACTCCCAAGAGGTAAACCCTAACTTTTCCCTTGCTAATTATTCTTATGTAGTGTAATTAGTAATTTAGAACCTTCCTAGACCCTAAGGCTACCCGTGGAAGGAAGTTGAAACTAGTTTGGTTGAGTTTGGAGACTTTGACACTAGGTTTTGTGTCAATTTCGGGTAAAATCTGAGATTGGCACAATTTTTGGTGATGTCCTAGGTTAGACGGACCTAGGTAGACATTGTCGGGTGTCTTGAGGGTTAGTACGTGTCTCCGTTCGGACACTTGAAGTCGTGTCGCGGAGAAATGGGCGTTTCGGGCATTTTCGGAGTTTTCGTCGTCGCCGGTTCTAAGCGCGTCCGCGTTTTCGCCACGGACCTAGAATCGATGAGTTAGCATTTTTTTTCTAAGATCTAGATATCGTTTAGAACCCGTGGATAAATTTTGGGTCGATTTCGAGTTGGTTTGGTGTGCGTTTCAGGAGATTTTCTGAACCGCACACCGCGTGTTCGTCGAAATGACCGAACGACCATTTCGACTTGGTTTCTTGGTTTCGGGCTTGTGCGCGCGTTGGATTAGCTTCGGGGAGTGTGTGCTAGAATTATCGGGTTATATTTTATATATATATATATATAGGTGTTTGTGTGCGTAGGGATCGTTGGGCGTGCGTTGGTGTGGCGTTGTGCGTTGTGTTGTGTGTGTTGTGTTTTTAGGTATATTTGTGTATATATTTGTGTATGTGTTTATATATATATATATATATATATATATATATATATATATATATATATATATATATATATATATATATATATATATGTTTATGTGTGTGTGTTAGTGTGTGTGAGAGTGTGTGTGTGAGGGTGTGTGAGAGTGTGTGTGTGTTTGTGAGCGTGTGTGTGAGTGTGATTATATATATATATATATATATATATATATATATATATATATATATATATATATATATATATATATATAGGTATATTTATATATGTA